>CABFWB010001446.1:0-118843 GCA_902151455.1 Timema bartmani
TGAAAACCGTATACATGTATAAGGCCCTATACCGATAACAACCCATCCCCCCATTATTACGTCACTTCCACCCTGAAAACTGTAAATGATCCCTACTGATGGTCAATTGGGATATTTTGATATTCGGGAATAGTCCAAGTTTTGAGTTTATAGACCATTAATTGCTTAAACAGTTACATTTGAACTATGATCAGTCATTTCATGGTTATCAAGTACCAAGGTGAATCAGCAATTTCAAGTTTATTATTGCAAGATTAGATGTACTTTCCGTTAACCCTGAAAGGTAGCAAGCCTACCTAGAGGATTAAATTATGGCATATTATTATATAATATAGCCTTAGTGAAATCTATTAAGGTAAATAGTACAGGATAAACAGTGAATATATAATCATGCAATCACACTCTTTTAATTCACGATTTACCATGGTAGTTCAGTAGTAGAGTACGTAATATGAGTCTGCGAAAAATAAAATAGATAGGAAGGTTCTTTCACTAACAACAAAAGAATGTAAGTTTATATCCCTTTCTTGAAGTCAGGGTGGGTGACTCTGCTTCATTAGTGGAAGAACGGGCGTTACGATCCTATTAGTTGAGTAGTTAGGTAATAATTGTTCTAGTTGGCTATACATTGTTCTAGAGTTGATTCTGCCCAAGAATGCCTTATTGATCGCGTACTATCCACCCTGACCCTTGATAGACTCCTCCGTCTCTCTCAACCCTTGGCCGGCAACCTACTCACAATGTCTAAAGCATATTCTCCTCATCACCAGAAATCCTGATAGATCTTGGTTGTAAGAACATATTTACTGTCCCACCTATCGATATGACCTAAGGTATTGAAATTCTCCACGCCCCTTCCCCTCTCCATGTAGCTCGATTATAGGATGAGGCCCTTATTATCCTTCACACAAGAGCTCCGCGCACACTCGACAATGTTTTATGAGGAGAGAAAAAAAATCTAGTAAAAATCATGCTGTACAACGGCCCTTCCAGCCCTAGTGTACTGTTATGATAGCCAAAACTCGATCGGTAAAAGTCATATTGGCAAATTCGCGGACATAAATAATTAAATACAAGTAAATAAAACCCATCATCCTTTCATTCTTACAAGGTGAGAGGGGTAAAAAAGTGTATGTATATATAGACTTCTCACCGAATGATGATTAAATATGGTTTGCATGTTCAGTTAGAAAATAATGATTAAATAAACAAATTACAAAACACCTATAGATATAAGAAAGCAACCTTACTTGCCTACAAACCAAAATAGTAAGTCTAACTCTGAACGTGATGATATTTGCCTAGTGAGAGTGATAAAACTTGTATGTATACAGTGACCTCAACGAATGTAAAAAAATATCTTTTTCAGCCCATAACACCTTTGTATAGAATAATACTTTAAAAGAGCGCTGGCTCTTACCCCTTACTACAAACATTTATCAATTAGACTGTACCATTAAATTATGCATATGCGGGTATTCAAACCAGAAACACTGGGCTCAGACGAGCTAGAAGTATTCCGTCTTCATAGCCCACCTGACCGGAAATATATGTACCTCATAATTATCTTGCAGGGAAATTTCATTACTTTACCGTCTGTGATAAATTAAAAACGTGCAAATGATCGGGATTATTAATCATCACATGGTAAATAATTCTTTACCGATAGAAACCCGTGGCTTAAAAGTTATAACATAAATCGTTGTAAAATGATTTCAACACATCCAACAGAGTTCAAAACCTTACCTCACTCCTCCCTCAGCCGCCCCTCATTCCTCATAATGTATTGTCGAGTCTTCAACCTGGCCCTACATCGATTGTTAAGAAAAGAAATAATGTCCCAGTCTATCTATTATTGGTCTGAATAAGTGCGAAAAAGGGGAGGGGGAAAATTAACTTATTGTGAGTAGGTACATAATACAAATCTTGACATTAATAAGGTACGAATGAAAAAGGTATAATTTAAAGGAAATGTCGAGTATTCATGGTGTAAAAAACTATCAAATTTGAGTTCAAGACTGACAAACCAGACAATGCAAGACTTTTTTCTCTTCCGGCGTGGACAATCAACGATAGTTATATACCACCATTTTGGGCTTAAGGTTCGGCCAGACTGACAAGCGTGCTAGTGAGCGCGTGACTGATAGACTGCGTGGCCAAACTGGAGAGCGAGTGAGCATGTGATTAGTAGATAGCTCTTGATAGTTGTTGACGAGGAGGCAAAGGTTCGAATCTTGGCTCGGTGTACTGAAGGTGGTTTTCCACAAGTGATTTATTGTTGGGGTTTTCCCATCTTCTATCCGTGCTAATGTTGATTCTTATTTGTAAAGGCCTACTTTGATTATAATATTTAATATATAACTTTTACATATATATATATATGGTTTATGGTCTTACCAAATAAATAAGGCCGTTAGTAGCAAGTGTGATAGAACTATCAATAGTAATAAAAATGTCAAAATGAGAAGTTTTCCTAGCACTAGTTAGCCTAGCGCCTGTAAACTAGACTGTACTGGCTCGAGCGCGCATGCTTGAAAAATAGAACCAGTTCTATATTTAAAGCGCGGGCGCTTGGTTGCTCGCTCTCTCCAGTTTGGTCACCTCTCATTACAACCAATGTGCTAGGCCTATATTTTATTTTTTAGTCTCTCGTGTTCTCGCTCACTCAATCACTCGCCCAGTCTGGCCGTACCCTTACACGTGTTTACTTATTAAATAGACCGCTTGTTTAGGTCAGACTAAGGACTCATGGGCCGAAATTATCTATCATCTGGCTTATTTCTGACAGTCAGAACATAGATTTTAGTTTCACGGATAATAGCGTAGACCGGAATTAAATCTTAAAAACTCAAGGCCAGTTATAGAATCCTCACCGAATATGTTCGATTTAGGTTTTACATGCTCTCAATATGCAAAAATGGATATATATATATTCACTACTCTTCTTCCAACTCTATTAGAGTATATCTCGGACAGGTAGTAAGGATGTCATCATCATCCATCCAAGTCACCATCCATTTGGCTGAAGATATATTTTATTCAATTCACTATTCATCCGAGTCACACTTCATTTGGCCTTGAACATAAATCATTGAAGTCACCATTAATCCTAGTAACCACCAATACACCTGGAAACATAAATCATTTAAGTCAGCAATCATCCAAGTCATCATCCATCCATCTGAAAATATAAATCGTTCAATTTCCCTTGGTTGAAAATATAAATAATTGAAGTAAGTATTCATCCAATTCACCATCCATACGGTTGAGAACATAAATAATTGAAATCATCATCCATCCTAGTAATCATCCATTGGCCTGAAATTATAAATAGTTCCCAAGTCATCAGGGTTAATACATATATAATTGAAGTCATCATTCATTCAAGTCACCATTCCTTCTAGTCACCATTCATCAAAGTCACCATCCGTTCGGTTGAGAATGCAACCAAGTCACCATCCCTCTGGTTGAGAACATAAATTGTCCAAGTCACCATGTCTGAGAACATAAATCATCAAAGTTACCATTAATACAAATCACTAACCATCCGGTTGAGAAAATGAATAATTGAAGTCATCTTCCACTCCAGTAACCATCCATCCAGTTTAAATAATAAAACATTGAAGTCACGACTCAACAAATTTACCATCCATCCATCTAAGAACATACAACATTGAAGCGGCATTCATCCGAGTCATCATCATCAACCAGTCTGAAAACATAAATCGTCTAAGTCATCATCAAACCAAGTCACTATCAATCCGCTTGAGAACATTAGTGGCCTGTGTCTCCATTTATTCCCCTAGGGATTCAGCTGACGTAAAACACATTACCTCTATGTCTAGCATCAACAGCAATCTAGTTGATTTTATTCCTATTGATTTATCACCTTATTGAAATTGAACTGTACATTTTGATTACCCAGAAAGATAACAGTCATACATTGACGTAGTAATCTTACTATGTCTGGGTTTGAAATCCTGCAAAATGTTATTGTACAGTATGTTTCATTAATAAATTACTGACATCTTTGAGTAAAATATTAGGCTTATGTTCCGAGGATTGAACATGATCCTCTACTGGTTTTTATATGATCCATGAAGAGTGATAGATGTCGATAACGTGGCTGGATAGGACGTAGGATTATTTAATCATGGGTTCAGGACCTTTTACATGTCTCAGAGTGTAGAGATATAAACAAGGATGCACGCCTAGTTATTGTCTAAAGGTGTAGAAATCCAATCAAGGATTTGTTCATAGGTATTATTCAAGTTAGAAAGATCTGATAAAAAGTGTGTCTCTAGATATTAGCTCAAGATGTAGAGATCTGAGCAAGGGTGTGTCTATACACATATTATGTTATGAAACATATCCTCTCGTTGATATCATCTTACACAAATATTGTAATCTTTCAATCTCAGGTAGATTTATAAAAGCCTCGAGATGAAGCGCTTTTTTTTCTACAGCATGAAAGTTTGAAGACAGATTTTCATTCGTAAATTATTTATGTGAATATCGCATTCCATCTCAAACGATGGTAGTTCCTTCACTCTTCCGTTTATAACAATTAGGATTTAGGAGGTTTGGAAATCATCTTTCAACGGTTTATGTTACAAACTGTGGATTTCTATCTGTGAAGAATATTTACCATGCTAAGATTAATAAGCCCGATCATATGCACGTTCTAAATTTATGACAGACGGTAAAGTGGTGAAATTTCCCTCTCACATATGAGGTATACATAGTTCCTATAATGTAGGCTATTAAGACAAAATACTCGTAATGCATCGGAATCAAATGTCATGGGTTTGAATCCCTTCATGCCCTAATTGTATCATTCATTAATAAATTACTATATTAAGGGGTTAGAAATGATGTATCTTTGAAGGTTTTTCAATATAAAACCACCTTACGGGCTGCATAGAGCCATTTTACACTAGTCAAGGACAGTTTTTAACCCCCATTACCTGGCTAATAACATCACGTTCAAAAGTAGACTTAATATTTTGGTTTATAGATAAAGAGGGTTTTATTCTTATTTCTGCAGGTGTTTTATCGTTTGCTTATTTAATCATTATTTTCTAACGCGTTATAGAAATCTTAATAAATCATCATTCGGTGAGGATACTGTATAAAACTTACATACACTTTTCCCCTCTTTCATCTTTTAAGGTGATTGGCCCTTTTAATTTGGCGTGGAAATGCAGAGCCATGGGAACAAATGGTTATCTTCAAGAATTTTTATTGTTTTGCATTTTTCTTTTTGGAAACGATTTGTTCAAGAATAGAAGCATGTTGATTATTTTATACTTTTTATATACACACCTCCTCTATAGTTTTAATAGTAATCAAATATCGATAGATTGGCATTTTTTAATAAAAAACTGACGGTTTCATAACAAAAAAAAAAAAAAAGAAACCTAAAAAATAATAAAAATCNGGAAACCTAACAACTAATACACATCGATACATTTCTTAGAAGGGGTGTTGAAAATATTAACATAAAATTTCATTCGTCCCCAAGAAAACTGATATTTCCAAACGTATGATCCTGTCCGGTACCTAGCGCCATCTACGGTTTCCGTGATCCATCTGTTATTGTTGGCGAGGAGGGGTACTGTGGTCGGTTGTAAGGCCACGCTACGCTTTTCAACCTCCCACCCACCATCCCACAAAATAGGTTTTAAACTTGCACTCGACAGGGCCAAGGGCCTTAAGAATGAAAGGGTGATGTAATAAACATACTCATATTTAATTATTTATGTAGATCGGCACATTATGCAATATTTCCAATCCAACTATTACCGATATTGATCTAGGTAGCATGACGGTACACAAGGGATAGGAGGGCAATAGGGTCACCATCGTTTTTAACTTGATTTTTTTTACTACTGATAAAGCAGTGGTAAGATTGCGCAAAGCTAGAGGGCGAAGGACAATAAGGACCCTGCAATACAATCAAGAGGAAGGGTGCGCAGGGATTAAAATACCTTGGGGCGTATTGTTGAGTGGGATGGTTAAGACATTCTACCAACCACAATCTATCAGGGATTATGGTGATAAGGAGAATGTGGCTTAGATAATGTGATTAGGTTGATCGCCGAGAATAGGGAGGGGTGGATGAAAGTATCGATGAGCGGGGTGGATAAGATGCGATCAATCAAGCCTCCCGGGGCAGAATCAACTCTAGAATAAAGTGCAACCAAGTATAATAATAAGTATCATAACAACTAAACTAATGGGATTGAGCACCATCTCTTCTACTAACGGGGTAAAATCACCCACCGTGCATTCTTTTATTGTTAGTGATATATTCCTCCTCTTTCTTTTCTTTGTCACAGAATCATACGACAAACTCTACATAGCTCATAGCCATGAAATGACCAGTCATGTTAAAAATTGACTTTCTAAGCCAAAAATGGTCCAGCAACGCATACATTCTTACCGGATATCAAAATATCTTAAGTGAAATAATGAAAACCTGGACTTAAGAAACGATTCAAATACTTTTGGCCCGTTCCTTGAGTGCTTAGTCAGAATAATAAATAATATATATTTAAAAAAAAAGGGACATGAGCTGAGTTATTGATCCATAAAATCAAACTCTTAAGGTTAATTTAACTAGTTTCAAGTCGTTAAATCACCTCTCTCTATAACTTGAAGTGTGAATAAGAAAATGACTAGCCAGGATCTGATATTTTATATCACCAATTGAGTCTAAGACATCTTAAAAATCAAGATTAAGTTAAAAAAAATTAATAGTTAATAGTAGGTGCTCACAAAACAAGTTGTGGAAAATAGTTAAACGTGTAGAGAGCTTGAAGAAAGAAAGAGTAGTCTTACTACAATTTTAGAACCTTCAATAATTATTGGTTTCCTAGTATATTTGTTCCATTAAATAAGGTAGTTGAAGAGATTATATTGCTACATCCTGAGACCCTATACACTGTCCAAACTGGCTAGAGTGACTAGTGAGATTATCCTAAAATAATTGGTATCTGACATTTACAAATATGTTACTTTGATATTTCATATTATGTTGTTCAACTTTTCCTTTTGACCGATAGCATCAATGCCGACAAATAATAAGAATCTAGTTACATTTAGTCAATAGTGACAAAAAAAATGTACATGCTCTAAACCTATCAACGCACTGTACTACAATACACTAAAATACACTTGTTTCTAGCATGTATTAGATAAATATATTTCTCTTTAAAAATGGGAGGTAAAATAAATGGTCTGTGCTCCAATAAACTTGAGCTGCAATACATTTAAACCAATAATTTTACCTCCTATGATCGGTAGTGTAGCAGCATTGTACTCTACAGTAGAGGCTCCAGCTTTGTTGGTTGCTGTTACTCGTAAATTATATTTTGTTCCAGGCCACAGTCCAATTATTGTGTGACTGTCCTTTATCTGCATATTGTTTCCAGCTAGAGAGGATACAAAATCGTAAGATAATTCTCAATTTAAATCAGCTTTGTCATTGCTAAATCTAATGTAATAAGTTGCCTTACACTAATACAAGTTTGTAATGCAAATCCACGTGGGTACACAAAATACTAGCACTATATATGCCTTTCTTCAAGATTGGGGTATTCAGAATAAATTGTTTATTGTATGTCTTAAAAATAGTAGTGTAAGGGTATCTAACCACACAAAGAAACTTTGAGCCAGAATTTAAAAAAATCAAGAAAAATAATCATTTCTTAGATAATTGATAATATGAACGTGTGTTGTGTAGGATATATTTTTTATATGTTTGCCAGTCGCCAGTAACATGATTCTGAAGATAGCTTACTCATTTCAAGGGGCAAGCCATTCATGCGCGAGTATCCAGGCACATCACCCATTTAATAAATGGTAGAAACAATAGCACAAATGTTCAAATAACTTCAAAGAAAATTTTCAAAACTAGACATTTTAAAAAAACTACCCCTATGTAAGTTTTATTGCTAAGAACAAAAGAACCATCTTCTTAAGCATAATAAACACTTTTTATAAATACATTTTAAACCAAATATTTCAAATATTCTTTACAAATCTCAAACGTTCAAAAATAAGTTATTTGTAAACTTTCCTATAATTATTTGTAATTTGTAAAATATATTAAAGGTTTTTTTTATTTATGATGAATAATATTCCCAAATAACTATTCTAAACTCAATCTTCAAAGCCAATTTCAAAAACTTTCAAATATTCTTTATGATCCAGGCATAACTTTAAATTAATTTATATTAGGTAAAAGATACAATGTTATTGATCATGTAAAACAATCCCCCTGAACAAAATTCGAAAGAAATCATTAAATATACAAGTTTGGAAAATTTCAAATTTTGCAAAAATTGATCATAAATAAACTACTATAAACTGACTATTTTTTAGAAAATAAAACTATATTTATTTATAATGTAAAACACTGAAAAGATATACATTGAAAACAAAATTACCAAAGCCATTTAATAAATTCAAATTTAAAAAAAGCTTTTTATCAGTAAACCACCCTTAAACAAATAAAATCCCGCCCTCTTTCCCCCGCCAAAAAAGGGTAAGGTTTTATTTGTCATGTCAAACAATCACCAAATATACATTTTAAACAAAATCGTAAAGGTAATTTTAAAAATATTTAGAATTTTTAAAAATAACCAAGTATACATTATTATTTGGAAGGTCAACTACTCCCTAGATAACCATTTAAACAACATCGTTAAGGTAATTTTCGAAATATTTGGAATAAAATAATCACTCATCAGTAATCTACCCTTAATTCGAGGGCTAGGGTGAAAATAAAACAAAACTCTCTATGGTATAGCCCTACAAAATATAAATATTAAGTTTGAACAAAATGAATACAATGATCTTGGATCCTTGTCAACAGATACACAGATAGACAGACAAACAGACTTGGGGGGAAAATTAATTGTAGATTCCACTTTTTTGGGTTCAGACATACATTAAACGTAAAGATTAATTATAATCTGGCAGTCGCAAATTTTCACGATTGCAAAATAAACTTTATCTTGATATTAGAAAAAAAATATTAATAAATAAACTACTAATGAATAACACTATGTGAAGGACAAATAAATACAATTATTTATATTCAAATATATTACCTGATTGACTACCCATTTTGAACCAAATCATTGAAGACATTTTTAGAATATTTCAAATTTTCAAAAATTACTCATTAGTTAACTACTCTCAACAAATGTCTACCACAAAAACTAGTATACGGTGTTATTTGTCATGTCAAGCACACCCAATACATCGATTTTTAACCAAATCATTAGATCCATTCTTAGAATATTTCAAATGTTCTAAAAAATAAGTCATTTTTAAACTATCTTAAACGAACTTTTAGTAAAAAAATTTTACAATGAAATATTTCGTGTCTAAAAAACTTCCAAGATACATATTTGGAACCATATTGTTTGGGTGATTTCTAAAATATTTTAAGTTTATGAAAAATCTGTCGTCAGTAATATACTCATAAAGGGATTTTCACCCAAATAATCAGTATACAGTGTTATTTATAGGGTCAAACACTCCCAAAATAACCATTTGTAACCAAATTGATATGGCGATTTTAAAAATATTTCATGTTTAAGAAAATATGTCATCAGAAAATCACCCAAAATCAAGTACTTACCCCAAAATAGTTATTAAGTTATATTTATAATACCACTTAAAAATCAGATGTACATTTTGAACAAAGTAATTATAATGATTATAAAAATATTTAGAATTTTCAAAATTTTCCCATTTATAAACCACCTTTCATAGAATCTTTGCCTTAAAATCAATTATACAGTGCTATTTTTCATGCCAAACAAATCATAGATTTGCATTATGAACAAAATCGTTACAGTCATTTTCGAAAAATGTCGAATTAAATCTTTCATCAGTAAACTATCTTTAATTATAAGACTAAGTTCGAAATCAAAAATATGTCTTGAGGTATATAAAATTTAAATATAAAGTTTGAACCAATTATATCAAAACATTTTGGATCCATGGTCAGTTAAAGATATACTTACAGACAGAATTATTAATAGCCTTTTATTGGTTTTGGGTTCACATAAAACGTACTGTCATTTTGGGTAAAGTGGATCTGTTTAGGTAAAGTTGATCATTGACTCAATAATTTGAATTTCCCGCCCCAGGTGCATTTGTAAAAGGTTGACTATGAGGCCTCCTAGAAACTTTTCAGCATGAATTAAAAATATTTATTTGAAAATAAGGAAAATAAAATTTTTAATATTTTCTAGGCATTTTCAAATTTTTTATTGTAACCAAAAGTTCTGCTCTGGTTCTCAGTAAGCCTTTGTAGTGATCCATTTAATTTTTATGTACGTGTTAGCTATCTTGTTTTATACTGGAAAATGGATGTAGACATCTTTGTGACATCATCTTTTCCCTCATCTGTTGTTTATATTAAAAAAAAGTGTGTTTTGGTAAAATTGATCGGTGAAATGGCTCCAATAAATCGTAAATATCGGCGTCCTGGTGTTCGAGTTAATTGGTTATATAGTGATAATGTGGTGGATAAATCTGTTTCAGAGATTCAAAAAGGTATTAGGAGTATAAGAAAGGCTTCAGAAGAATATGTAATTCCATATGTAACACTAAATAATAGAGTGAAAGGTTAACATAACCTTGGATATGGGAGACCAACTGCTCTTTCCAGATTCGATTCGAGTGTGGGAAGCGCAACATTTGGTTTACCTTTCTTCCTCCTAATTCAACACATTTATGTCAACCACTTGACGTAGCTTATTTTCGACCATTAAAGACAGTTTGAAGGAAAATTCTAGAATAATGGAAGTTAAAAAATGGTGTTTTGCTTAAATATGAGTTTCCAAAGAAACTAGGTGAAGCATTGGAGGAGGTTGGAATCAGTAACTCAGAAAATGTTCTGTCTGGATTCAGAGGGTTGGGCATCATTCCTTTGGATCGCATTGTTGTTCTGAAGAAACTTCAAAGATACAACATGGAAGATTATCAGGATAGTTCTAATGTAGAATGGGCTTCAGAACTCTTAGAATTTCTTAAAACTCAACAAAATCCTAATAGGGGCCCAGCTAGTCGTGGAATAGGGTCACACCTGGTAGGTCAGTTTATGTTAAAGATCTTCGGGATTCTGCCACATCATCTGATACTACTAGAAAAACTGGTAGTGTAAGTGCTGTAAAGAGGCATATTCCTGGAAAAAAGAAAGTTTCAAACTATCAGTCTACCAGCAATGAAGAAGTTAACGTTGATTCGCCAGACTCAAGTTCCACCAGTTCTGAAGACATTGACGAGGAAGTGAATTCTCAAGAAAGCAGCAGTGAGATGTTTGACCTGGCAAGCTTAATGGAAGTTGATTTTATATTGGTCAATTTTGAAACAGATGGACGTACATGCAAATTTATGGGGAAGATCTTGAAGCGTCTTATAAACGAGTCCTTTAAGGTTAGGTTTTTATGAAAATTCAAAGGACAAAAAAAAAATCACTATCTATCAATTGAAGACAAAGGAATAATTAATATAAGTCAGGTTTTAGGAAAGTACGAACCCACAGATCTAAGACGTGATCGTTACATTTTTCATAAGCTTGATCATAAAAATTTTGAGTGATTACCGTGTTATGTGAAAGTAAATTTTTAGTAGACAAGTATAAGGTGTTCCTTAGTTTTTATAATTATAAACATTATTTGTATTATTTATAAGCTTGATGATAGAAGTGTTGAATGATTAGTATGTGAAGGTAATTGTTAGTAGACAATGAGGAGGTCTTCCTTAGTTTTTATTATTATAAACATGAGTATTATTATTCTATGAACTATCATAATTTTATTGATGATAGTAGAAATAGTCAAAGTAAATATTTTATTGTGAGATTTTTAAAAATTATTAGCCTAATAACTTATAATTTGAGTTAATATATTTAGAATCACAAGTGTTTAAAGTTGATTAAAATAGAGATGAGCTAGGTGATCAACTTTTCCCCACCCTATGCTGCTAAAGTTGATCACTTATAAATCATAAAATATAATTATACAAATAATGTAATTATTTTTAGTGGCAGGATATTGTTTTTAAACCTTTATTTAACTTTACCTAATTTTTTGTGATTTTTTCATGGCTAAATTAGAAAACTATTTTCAAAAAATCGCTAATTCTGATCAACTTTACCCGAAATGACGGTAATGATTCATCATAATATCGAGATTGATTTTTTCAAAATTACAATATTTTCTCTTGATATGAGAAAGTAAAAAACAAACAGTTGCAAATTGATCAGAACTAGCGCAATCTTACTGTACACACCAATAAATTATAAGTCAACTGTTTGTGTCAATTTATAATAATACATTCTTAGATATTATTCATAGATGACCCAAAATAAAGCATGAACTAATACATTCAATAATATTGATGGTAGAATAATGTGTGCTTACCAGAACGTTCTATTACTGTCGGTGCAACTTTGGGAGGACGATACACACAATATGGAAAGAGTTAAAGGATGATGATCTTCCTTGTCCACCCCCAACTACATACTAGAGTATGGACTATTATTTTCACACTTATAGTATTTTAAGGTGACTCTTAAACATAATGGAGCTAGATTAGTTTGGCGTGATAATATGGCAAATTCGATTGGTAAAAGAGATTGATTGGTGTTAAACCCATTTTTATATGATTTTATAAATTAATGAGTATTTTATTTTCTAATTTAATATATTTTGAAGTTAATTTATTTTAACGTTTGATTATAAAGTACAAATATAATAATTTGATTTACAAAATGGATCTATGTATTTATATTTACCAGTAAGCCAGTCTTGCTGAGAGCTTTCCTTGTACTCGATACTGTATGATATGATAGGACAACCATTATCACCCCAAGATTTCAAACGTAGTGTAATATTGCTTGTATTCACTTCAATAAAGTCCGAATATGTAGGCTTAATAGGAATATCGCCATCTGTGTGTGCAATAACCACTGAACTTGGAGAACCACTCCCAACAGCATTATATGCCATCATTTGAAGCTGGTACTGTGTGCCACAATCCAATTTATGAAGCCTAAAAAAGGTTGAATCGCGTTGTATAGCTCTCTCCTCCCATTCACCTCCTTCTTCCTTCCGGAAGTTAAGAAAATAGCCTCGGATGGCACTCCCTCCGTTATCAGTGGTACTCCATTGTAACTGGAGCCAATCAGAGCTTGTGGCGGCTACTCGCACAACAGGGGCTGATGGTGCCACTAAAATGTAAAGTTGTTTAGCCAGATTAAAAAAAAAATTAAATATGATTTTGTTGCAACTTTGATATTACTATTTTATATAACATAAAGGAAATGTTTCCTTACCAAGAAAATAATCAATAGTGAACATACTAGATGAACATACAAATTAGACAAGGTATACGCCTCTTCTAGTGTCAGGAAAATTGGACCCGAGAAAACTGCGCATTCCCAGAAAAAGAGGAAAACTGCACCCTCCCATGAATCATCACACTATTAGGTGAGAAAAGTGCGCCCACACGACCTTGCCTGTCTCACCTAAATAATTTTAACAAGGTCGTGTGGGCGCACTTTTTTCACTTTTCTCACGACCTTACCATTTTCACATTAGCTTCCCTTCACACTTAACATAGGCTTGGGACTTTCAGGAAAGAAGAAATAAGATATACAAGTTATTATACTTAGTTATTCCCTTTTCTGGAGTGTTTAGAAGCTGGGAATGATGTCCTTTGTCAACTTATATTTTTGTATTCAAGAAAATGTATTTGTTTATTTAATTTTTTTTAGTTTTTAGCCATACTATACTAACATTGCTGATAGTGGCTTCCAGTGACGACCTTTTATTCCATTTTTCGAATCTGAGCAAGAATCTTCAAACACTTTGCTAGGTCCTTGGGCGTACTTGTTTTGTAATTGTGTAAAACAGTGTGTGGGGTACACTTCTCCCACCTAATGATGTGATGATTGATAGGAGGGCGCAAATTTCCCCATTTTTATAGGAAGGCGCAGTTTCCCGGGCGCAATTTTCCCTAATTCGTTAATATATACCACCAACATCTGCATTTACTGTCCCTTTTAATTTGGGATTAACTAAGCGAAGCAAAGATTCACCATCAATATTTAGTAGTTATGTATAAATACCTTTTATATCAAGTTATGTGATTGATAACCTTTGATTATGTTTGAGTCATATGCAATGAATAAAATACGTAAATAAGATCGTGACGTTAAATTCAAAGAACAAATATTTTTCGAATAAATACACTTTATTAAAATTGTATATGTATCTATTCAAGTATATGAGGTGGCAGCATATGTATAGCATCTAAGTGGCATATCATCATATTCCAATTAAGAAATAAAAGTAACCAAGTGTGAGATTTCATGATTTGTACGTTTAATTAAAAAAATAAATTTAGTTTGTTATATTTATATACATTGAATTTCATCCCCATGTAGCAGTTCGATTATTTCATTTTATATCTCAGTAAAATTTGTTCTTTTATGCAATGCAATAATTATTTTTTAATTTAATTTCGATTACTAGAAACATTTGAATGAAAAGAAATTAGTAACACATTATATGATTCAATGTTTTGAGAGATAAGTGTTATTTTTTTAAATTTTTTAGTAATATTAAGTATTAATTTGTCTAATGCTGTACCACCACTTAAATTATCAGTTGCTAGAGTTCGGATTGGTATACAATTTTAAAGGCCCTCTAGTGTCTAGAGATCGAATGAATGTACAAGGGCGAGCTTGGGGCTCTTTATATTATCTCTTATCAAATTTATAATGTATTCTGAAACTTTAATTTATTCGAATATATATAAATCACTTTATATTAATTATATCAGGCTTATCCTTTATTCTTCAATCTTTCATCACTAATGAATTATTTGATATGTAAATCCAAACCTATTCTTAATTATTGAAAACTATTAGAAAAAAGTCCAGGTTTACTGAATAAGATAAACTAAAATGTTACCTAAAACACGAAGAAAGTAGGTGATTTGATCTGATCCGTTAGCGTTGCTGATGGAGCATGTATAATTTCCTTGATGTTGACGTTGAACTTCATTAATATGAAGAGTACCATCAGACTGAATAGTGAATGGGTCTCCTGCTAAATGGATGCCCTCTACGTTGAACCAATGTCGTTCGGGTAAAGGGATGCCAACTGCCAAGCAAGGCATCTGAACAGAGCCTCGACGTCTGACAGACATAGTGTGGCCGAAAGATATTATAGCTGCAGGAACTAGAACAATCAGTAATAATATAGTTTGAAATGACAAATAGCTCGATTGATTCGTTTCACAAATTATCCATTACCAATCAGACACACATACACTCCTACTTACCATCCAGTCTGTAAACTTATACAATATATATATATATATATATATAAAGACCGGAATGAGAGAGGTAGTAGATTTAGGGTTAACTACCAGGATTTGCGTTGAGGAAAAGTGGAAAACCTTTTGTGGAAAAGCACTCTCAATACGCCTGCCATGATTCGAAACTCGACCTCTCGTCACTGTAAATCTAGCATTAGACTATGAAACCACTGATTTAGGAGCTCATCAATAACGAAAGTAGAGTTAAAAACTACTAATTCAAAATTCCCACTATCGTGTCTAGAATTGTTCAAATAAATCTAAGGCTCTTCGGATAGTGTAGGGGCCTATACGTTTATGTCATGACAACCAAAAACACTTTTTTTTTTCATAAAAATAAAGATTAGATTTTTTTCGTTGTAAAAAATCAGAGCTGAGCTTTATTTTCATTGTTAAATATTATTATTGGTAGTTTGGATGAATACTAATTATAATATATCTCTCCTGAAATATTGGTAAGGGGAAATCGTAATAAATCAACATTTGACTGGCAATAGAACCAACATAGATAATATATATTTAGGTGAGTAATGGATTTATGTACAGTAAGTTACTAAAAAACATTATCAGGAATGATAAACAATAGGCTTTTCTTTCTCTTACGCCCCTTTTATTATGTAAAACTGCTTATACATTACTACTAAGGCATAGAACGCATATGCGGAGTCATTTTAAGGGCAGCCCACACCATTCTCCATTCTGGGACTATCTTTTCCTGGCTTACACCTTAACGCGTGTATCACTTTCGGGGCACTCAGCCCAAAGGGCAATCTGAGGTTAGACCTCCCTCCATTCCCCACCTGTCGAACTATACTATACTTCCTACAATATTTCCAGATATGAGCTTCTATGAAAGTAATCTTCTTGGCCTAGCTCCCCTTCTTGTATGTGTGGGAAGTGTGAGAAAGAGAAATAAAATCTTTTCCGTGCTTCATTCCAATGAGTCGGGAATATGTAGCTAGGAAGGCTCTCTCACAGACATTCAAATACAGCTTGATTAGTTTGTTTCTTAAAAGGGCCATAGACTTGAAATCATCGCTAATATAACACAAACTTAGTATATTTTAAATCAAATCTTAACTCAACAATGATAAACCATCGAGTACATTGTAAATAAGAGCCATAGACCTATACCTCTTTGAAACCGTTGTCACTATATAAAAAAGTCTAAAATAAAAGCTATGTATTTTCAATCAATTATATTACTATAAAGCCACATGGCTGACTCACTCACTCACTGACATTAATGTTTAACCACTTTCAGATAAGCTAGAAACTTTAAAGTTGGCAAACTTATAGCTTCTAGCCTGTAACCGACGGGAAAATTAAAAAAAAAATGTTTAACCCCTGAAAAAAATTCAAAATGGCGGAGCAACTTTAAAGTCGGTGCAGACCTTTCTTTAGATGTCTCTTGTGGCTAAACGGTAAAACCTATCAAAAAAACGGATTGCACCAGCAGCCATGGATTTGGCGAGATCCACAAGTTTTGTCCTATTACTTTTTTTCGTATCTCCATTGGCTATACCTTAGATAAAGCTAGATTTTTTTTTATTTTAGGTAAGTTTTACCCATTTTCCACACATTTTTTAATTTCAAAACAATGCTGGAATTATATAAGTTTACATACACTTGCAAAGAAAACTCAATGGGGGTGACCCGCCCCTTTCCTCTTACCCTTCACTTATCGGGCAATTACTGATAAGGTAGGAGAGGGGGGGACATGTAAACACAAATATATAATAAATTACAAACGAGGGAATCAATTGTAGAATTATTTAATGAGATTAGGCACATAGTATAGTTTTGCACATAGTATAGTTTTGCACATAGTCTCAGTAAGTACCATTAAAGAATATTGATAAGTCATTAGATTGTATAGTATACATAACAACTATTAAGGCCTAGCAATCACAGGATACATGGAATGAAAATTTAGCAAGGTCTTAAAAACAGCTCTTGCCCGTGTGCTCACAGGTGGCCTTAGCCTTGGGTAAGGTCGGGTTCAGGTATAATGAGCACCTGATAGGTTGGACTAGAACCCATCGCCCAGCGGGTGAAGACACAACTTTACAAAACACTAGAATTCGCGAGCCGAGCAGGGTCGGCGGCAATGATCCACAAGTTGACACCCTTAGAGGAGTGCAGCCAAAAAAGAAATCCAGTGATACAGAAAACCCAGCCAGTGTCTGAGGGGCAGTATCGGTACCTGAGTCAGATATTCCTGAGGGGAGAGTAACTGAACTTGAAAGGCAAAACACGAGCCGCGTCTGAAGGACAAGGCTGGCCCGCAGGTTGAACACCATAACCTACGTTAGAGTACAAACGAGAGTGCCTAACAAGGCATACTTCCCAGGTCCTCACTAGTACCTGAACCGTTGCTTGCCCGCGAACCACATTAAAAAATACCACAATGGTTACATAGTATGTGGTGCGGGATACAGCACTTAGAAACGGCTACCCAAAATGTAGGGCCGAAAAAGCGCTTGGCGCGTGCGGGATTAGGAGCCAAGTTCGCTCCTATCTCAACACAATAACAAAAACATTGGTCATGACTTAACCCTAAAGTATCCTAACATAACAACCAAAACATTGACCCTAACTTAACCCTAGAGTAACCCCTGACAATGAAAAGACAGGAAACGCATAACCCTAACCCTGGGGTTTATTAACCCTGCTAAATAATAATAGAAATGATACGACCTAGGTCTAGACTCTAGACCAAGCGGTTGGCTATAGCTGTTCTCTCTTGTACGGTGTGACCATCATTATTACTTCCTCCTATCGAGTGGTGGATCCATCGTCCTAGACGGCAAGTCCCTTGGTGTAACGTATACTTCGTTGCCCAGCGGTGTACGCAAGGTTTCTCGGCTGGTGCAGCAGTGATATTGAATATTTTAACCCAGTTCACCGATGAATATATAGCCCGCTGACAGAACAGCCAGCGATGAGTGGTGGGGGAAGCTTCGATAGACGTCTGGAAACGTGACTTGCATGAGCTGACAGCCGTAGAGGCGCTATCAGTCGGTTTGTTGATTTCAACGAGAACGGAGCTCCAAGTGGGGAGTGGTTTTCAGTCTTCACTCCTTCCAATGGGGCCTCGGGCTTGGTGCAGGACTCGGCGGAGTGAGTAAATAAAGAAAACAAATACAAGTTACTAGTCTAGTATGGAACACTAGTATTAAGGTAATATATTTTGTTTTTCTTGCATCAGTTCATTCTCACACATTCCAATCGAACAAGGCTAATCCAGTTTAGCCCGTTACAGGGGTTTGGGGTTGGAGCTCCCAACGAGAAAAGCAAGTCTATAAGTCTATAACGATAAGGCATCGAGGTTACTGTAAGATACTAACAACAGATTTGTACATATTGGAAACCATCACTAATACATCAAATACTTCAAACAAAAGCTGTGTATTTTCAATCATTCTATAAGTTAACGAGTATATCGATAAACCATCGAGTACAGTCTAAAAATACCCATAGACCTATACATAATTGAAACCATCGGTAAAATTACGGAATTTTTTACACTAAAGTTGTTTATTTTCAATAATCATACACCTCTACAACGATAAACCATTCCATATGGTTAAAAAAAATAGCCATAGACCTATACAGCATAGAAACAATCGCCATTATTATTTTTAAAGTGTTGCGTATTCTCAATCGATATTTAACTAGAGTATTATAAGCTGCTATAGAGGGTATTGAGACATTTATATAGGGAGCTTTGTAGACGTATAGAGAGAAGGTATTGTGACATTAAGATAATGAGTATTGTATACATATAGGGAATCAGTATTATGACATAAAGATAGAATAATGTAGACGTATACAGAGAGTGTATTGTGACATATAGAGATGTACTATTGTAACATTCTAGAGGGATACTGTTATGACATATAGAGGGGAAGTATTGTAGGCAGGGGTGGCTCGTGAGGGAGGGCTATGGGGAACCACCCTCCCGGTTAAATAAAGCAAAAGAAGAAACAAAACATGTTTTAAAATCCATACCAACTGTCTCATATTATTTCATTACATAATGAGAAACATAAATAAAAAAATTGCTTTGTTATTTCCCCATTTTATTGAGAGAATTAATAAAAACATAATGGCATCAACGCGTGAGAAAAAGCGCAACTATATTAATATGTGCTTTGTGGCTGGCTGTCCCAAAGCCCCAAGCTCTGCATGCGCCACAGGGTGGTTGCCATGACAACCTTACATCAATTTCTTTATCTCAGCGCTCGTCTAGCACGTTATTTGGGCTGAATCCAAGTGAGACCCTGTGATACACCCTGTGGTCAGTCATTTATTTGTAAAATAGAAATTGCGACGTTATCGGTTTTTGCTTGAGTTTTCAATTACTTGATTTAAAATGAAAGTTTGCGATATTATAAAACTTAGTTTTGGTTCTTTATCATCAGAAGAAAAGTTTTAAGTGAAAAACAATACCCGATTTGAACTTAAGTCAGGTACAAATAAAGTGCAAAGAAAGAAAATTTACGCACCGTTTTTATAAGAAACTATTTGAAAAAAATCCATGCACATGTGGATGTGAAGAAAGTAACTTTTTATTTTGCTTGTTATTGTGTGTTTGTTATTTGGTTAAGATACATCATGAATGAAGACAGATTAAATGCTTTGGCCATGTTGTCTATAAAACCGTAAATAATTCGCGAGATACCTAAATTTAAAGAACTAGTAATAGAAAAAATTATTTCTGACAAAAACAGAAGGTTAAATTTTTCTTTAAAACGAGTAAATTACTGATACAGTACATTTTAAAGTATATTGTATGTGTAGTGTTTAGAATAGTGTTAAGAACCTATATATATATTGTTTGTTTACTGATTGTGTGTGGATTTCAAGATGGACAGTCCTCGACTTCCAACCAAGTGAGTTGTTATATTTTTATAACTTTATAGCTTATATTTATTTTTATTTAACTTTATGCGTTTTAGACTTTTTTAAGTGTAGCTTGTAACTAAAAATAGAAAATGGTTTAAAGTTGGCTTAAGGTAAGCTGTTGTCCAACAAATTTGACAATTTTCAAGAGAGCTCCCACCCTTTGGGTTTACTCACGAGCTGCCACTGATTGTAGACGTGTATAGAGAGACTATTGTGACATGGATTATTGCAACATATAGAGAGGGATTATTGTAGACGTATAGAGAAAAGGGTGTTGTAACATAGAGAGAGGGAGTATTGTAGACGGCTTATATCCCGAACGGGAAGTGAGACGCTGTGCTAAATTTAAAAATGTATTCTAGATCTATATATTATTTTAATTATTTGCACCGCGTCTTACTACCCGTTCGGGTAATATTCACTTACGCTAATGTGCAATAGTGGGGTGATTGTGAGATGAAATGGAGGACCTACAGTTTAACGTGGAATCCGAACCACGGTGGAGGCCTGGTATTCCACACATTCACAAGTTGTGATTAATACACATCTTGTCAGAGGTGAAGGAAGGGTTTGGCATTCAGATAAATCTGTGCCAGAACCGAGGACTGAACCCCGGACCCTTAGCACAAAAGTTTGACATCCTACTCCTAGACCACCAGGTCACCTACTAGATCTATATAAAGATCTATATAAAGAGTGTATTGTGACATATAGTGTGGGAGTATTGTTACATATTATATAAAGGTTAATGTAACATGTTGAGTGAGTATTGTAACATATTTGAGAAAATGTGTTGTAACTGACCTTCACAGACATTCCTATGACAGCGGCTACCAGTTTCTGCTACATACCACATGCCTGAATTATGTTAACTGAGTCCGAGCGTGTGATCGTCGAATGAAATCACTTGATCTGGTAATACGTGCAGCTCACTTCCCAAACCAGATACATACTTGGGGAAAGTCAAATAATCATAACCCTAAATAGTTAAATTTCATAAACATGTCGAGTGAGTACATAGCTATCGTGTTGAGGGCTGTAGGGGGATAGAGATAATACGTAAGTCTCACCAAGCTAGAGGTAGAGGGCAATTTCAGGGTAACGCTATTCATAAACAATTTGGTATACTACTGCTATCTTTATTGGAAGGGAAATACCACGTGTTCTTTCCTCCGAGGTTTTCGCTGATAGCCAACGCTCAACTGGAAGACAACGACAAGGCTGAACTGGATGTAGTCTGCAAGAGGATCTTGGCAAACAGCAATACAGCTATCGTCTCTTTCGAGGGTGTTTGTGTTTAAGACTCTTCGTCTTTTCCCCTCACGACACCAGTAAACCAATTACGGTGTTACTATTTATAATAGTGGCTTAATAGAACTCTATAGAAGAGAACCTTGAATTTTTCAAACAGAAATTCATAAGCAATTAAATAATTAGTGGAGCATAGCGCAATTGATTATGTCCCCTGCTAAACAATCACGCCCAAAACCTACTTTTACCGTGACTCAGAAGACAAAGGGATATCTATTTTATACCGTAGGGATTATAAAATAATCTAATTTAAATGTGTTAATTTATTACTTTAGGTACGATATAGCACGTCATGAGTGTTTGGTACTTAAAGCGTGTATCAAGCATATACTTGGCTTGTTTCAGACCTCGAGTGAGCTGATAACGGGACAGAATTATATTAATGAACATATTTAAAGATTAAATACCCATTAACAAAATCTGGACGGGGTATTTTCTTAGTTCCAAATATTCCTAGAAACACTAGGACTCACCTTGTCAAACTATTAGAATAAACCTATGCACTTAAAAACGATTTATCCTATTAGGACTAAGTTCAGTTCTTCACATCGTGTAGTACGTAAGACGGTAGATGAATCGCATGCTCATCTATGAATCTTGACATCCAACCGAAGGTCTACTTAAACTCAACTTTACGAGAGATAATAGACCTGAGAGTCCTTGAGGAGGTATAGGAAAGTATGATTATCTTCCCCCTCCTCGCTCTATGAGGACTTTACCAATAGAGATTCGGGTTGGATGTACAACGGCACACTATTTATGTGGCTCACTATTTCGAATAAATTGAAATACAATATTTGTGTGGGAGATAGATTCCCTGTAATCATAACAAAACGAAAATATTTGGTTAATATGGGGGAGGGAAGATTGCAATGTTTTTTCGTGTCTATTTTATCGTGCTTCTTTCAACCAACTGGAAAACCAAAAAGGCTTTCCTCCTATTTAATTTTCGGGATGTGTTAAGTCTTTCCGGTTTTCCGCTTCCATTGGAAATGAGGTACATGGACAAATTTGAAAGACAGAACTACTACTCTGTGCATGTGTACAGCACCAAATATGGGGGTAGCAAAACTTATAAAAATGCTGCTGAAGAGTTTAAATTTAGAAAACACCAATGACTGTGCCTATATACACTAGTTCCATATGACATGCCAAATATATGCATCTATTTATGGCAGTGTTGTGTGGAACGAACGGTTACCATTTCAGTGCTATAAATACCCAACTCGACTATTGAATTCACAACTCCCGACCTTTAATAGATCGCACTGATATTTTTGTAACGGCTGCCCAATTGCTTTTAATCGCAAAGGACTCTTGAAACATGAAAAGACTTGTGCCAAATTTGGTGTTGTGATAAGTTTTTTTATCTCAAAGGGAGAATACATTATTTAAACTTAAATAGTAGGCCCTATAGGCAGAAATATATTCATTGTATATGAGGGTCTGAAAAGTTTACTGCATCCAGTTGAGAGTTCAAAGTCATGTGGCTTTCTCAGATTGTATGTACATCAAATTTAATTGAACGAGAATCCCCCCGAGTACCGTCATTTCACTGTAAATATTTGTATGGATCAATTTGTCATTGCTCTCGTAGATACGGCCAAATGCGTTCTCAATTTTCTTAGAATGACTGTCTCTATAAACAACTTACCTCTGTTGAAATATAAACCTATAATATGGCTTTCATTGATAATTATGCGAAGAGTCTTAAGATAAATATAATATTCGTGTTATGGATCATTGCCACCTGACGGGACTTTACCTTAGGAATAACCATGCGGGATGTGGCCATAAATTACAAGAGCCCAACACACCTGAACTTAGTTAATCACAACACTAAATTTTATTTAATTTCTTTAAACTCGAATCATTGGTCGAACTTCGAGAGACTTATCAGTTCATGGGATACATCATTGCCATTGATCCGGGCAAGGTAACTGCACCAAGAATGGCACTGCAAGAATTTCATAAATCGATTTTTATTCTGTCAACGGCCCCAACTTCAAGTGCAAATTTATAATTCATTACTTCTTTAAAATTAATTTGCTGATGAGGCTACAAAAAAAAGTTAATTTGATAGCATAAAATATACTACTGGTAAGTCGGAAACACACACTAGCTATGGTAAGTTGTATATCAATGACAATGGTAGAAATATAACGTATTTTGAGTAACCTTGCCAAATTTTAGTAAATTCTCTTCCTCAGAGTAAGACATTTCAGCCTAATTTAGGAACTTACTAAATTGGGGGCCGCAAATTTTAAATCAAGTCCCGCGACTCGAGGCAGAAGGAGGCTTGCATTTTGGCAGTGAGCTATTACAGTATTAATTATTAGGGATCACTTAGACGTGTGTTTTCATGGTCCATCAGTATGGAAGTGAATTAATTGTATCTAAACGAGTTTTAGAGGCAGTTAAAGGTCGACGTAAAATTGACAAACATACTCAATTTTCATTATAAATTATAACGATGCAATGATGTTTCATGATATGTTAACTACAATTTATTATTATGATAAATCAAACAAATTACTTAAAGTAATATTAATTTTAAATTATATTAGCTTAATATATATATAATAATAAACGCATAATAAAGGGCGTTGCAAGGTTACTACGTAGATTAAGCCTGCCTGAGCACAATACAATATAATCTAGTCAAATAATATCAAACATACGCGTACTGAGAGCGAAAACGGCATATATTAATCGGATGAAATTTTCAACGTAAATTAACTTCTTGTGAACGTATACGTAGGCTATATCATGTATTTAATTAATTAAAATGTTATTAAAATTCCCTATCAAAATATAGATCAAACTTGATAGGCAGTAGTAGCAGTCAAATTATCAGATTACTAGAATGAGTAGTAAAGATTATTAAAATTGACCGGATATATTTTGAATACTTATCCAAAACTTTGTGGTTACTTTTATATACATGTTTTCAATATAAAAGAATTTTGTTAAGTAATTTATCAAGAGTTTTTCTCGCATATACTTGGGTCTTACATAGATTTGCATATTCTATTGATAAAACCAAAACTACTACTATAAAGTAAATAATACTGGTCCATTTAGATGGTGTGATGATGATGTCCGCTGAGAGTGTAAAGGATTTATATATTTTGATGGTATAGTAATATAGTTTTATTTCAGAAATATATGTAGTGAGGAATATTTCCTTGTGTATAGCAATATTATAAAACTCAAAAGTCAAAATCAATGTACCTCTAGTGGTTACTGTAGCATACACAACTGGTGTACTCTGGCCCTCTCCAATACGTGTGAACGCAGTTACCCAGAACTCATGCGCTTCACCTTTAAGTAGATCATGCACTTCGTAATGAGTCTGTGTGGGTGGGAGACGTCTTTTGTTGGAGTCTTTCTCTCTTCCACCTTCAAGTGTCCGTTGATAAACAGTATAGCTGGTAATCCGTCCATTTGGCCGGCTGGGAGTCAACCAACCCACCACAAGAGAATTAGTGGACCCAGCTACCACTTTTATATTGTCAGGAGCTTCTGGAACTAAACAGGTACTTTACTTTAGAAGTTATTTCAATGATATAAAAATTTAAATTAACGATATATTACTCTACTGTTCTGCTTTATATGAATTTAACTTAGTGTTAAAAAGCGGCTCTTATCACCTGGTATTCTTCACCAATGTAAACATTAGAAATAACCTCTTCTCTGAATTCCTCCTCCCCTTAGGATCGCTTGGTCCTTTATTTCCTCTTTGGGGATCATTGGGAAAGCTTTCTCTCTTCCTAGCGAGCATTTTCTCTCTATTATTGAGGATATGTTCCTACAACTTCATCTTGAAAAATTGCACCTAACCACTTTGGGTTAAGGAAAGAGCATATGAGTATAGCATGTATAGTAATCGGCTATGTCCAGTCACGTGCGGTTTTTCCTCTGGAATCCGTCTTAGTAAAACATGGTGCAAAAAAAATTGAACTGAGTAACTGCTACTATAGTTAAGAACTCTCCTCCCCCTTTACCAATGCGGTAATCTATCACTGTGCCTACCATCCCTCACAGTGTGCATGCCTCTATGGGACCTTATCATACATGAATATGATAAAATGCCATTCAGGGTTCAGGTTAGTTATAAAATTTCTAAAATGCCCTTGATCGATTAATTTTGTGTAAGTATGTTGTAAACAAGGATTAAATGTCATGTAAGTATGAATCATATCTTTCATCAATGAATGTCTTGTAAGTAAAATAATTGACTCTGATCAAATTCTTGACCTAGAGAATGGCTTTGGTCATGAGGCTCTATCTGTGTGTTCTTCCTTTGATTGTGTGCACTGTTGTGTAGGTCTAAGATCAATCGTCATGATCATTGTCTGAGGTAAGATTGTTTTGTAAATATTATGAAAGTCTCCCAACAATGACGTCAGGTCAGGTATGTAGCAATAACAATATGTTGTGTAGAGTTAAGATAAATTTTCATTGACTTATATAAAAATCGATTGTCAAGAACCATATTATTATATGAGTGTTGATAAAATACCGTGTAAGTATCAGGCATGACTCTGGCAAATTAATGGTATGTAAATATCATGTAAGACTTTAATAAACTACCAAATGTCACGAAGGTATCAACCATGGCTCTGATCAAATATCATATAAAAATATAGCGTGACTGTGTTCAATGAGTGATGATCAAATTCAGTTTAAGTATTATGTACTATATGTGTAAAATGTTAATGACCGATGGTCAAGTGTCTTATAAGAACGATGAAAAATCTTTCATCAACGAATGGTAATCAAGTGTCTTGTAAGTAACATATTTCACTCTGATCATTGATCAAATGTCTTGTAAGTATTGAATCATTTCTCCAATACGTGAATTATGATCAAATATTATTATATAAGTAACATACACGGCTCTGATCAACAATACTATTTTTTAAAGGTGATCTTTGTTCTGATCCAAAATGGTAATTAAATGTCATATATTTATAAACGATGATCAAATTTAGTCTAAGTATGATATTCTACTTTTAGCGATGGACGTAATTCAAATGTAATCTAAATATATGGAGTGCATATGATCAATAAGATCAATGAAAGATGATCAAATGTTGTAGTCTGATCTATTATAAAATGTTGTGTGAGTACCATGTATATGATTGATCAATAAACGAAGATCAAATTGTTTTTAATTATGATTTATGCTATTATCAATGACCAAATATCATATATCAATCATGGTTATGATCTATGTATCTTATCTAAGTTTGAAGTATTACTTTGATAAAATAATATCATTCAATTTATGATGCATAACCCGTACCAACGATAAAATGAAAGGTAGTTTTCGTGCATGATTGGTATCAATGATAAAAATATGTGTAAGTATGATGTATGTTTAAAATCAATGGAACAATGTAGTAATAAACGATAAAATGATGGCTAGGTACAATGCATGATTTTGGTCGATGATAAAATATAATGCAAGTAGCGTATCATGACTTTTACTAATCAATGATTTAATTATGTCTAAGTACAATGTGTAGCTCAGATCAATGATTATAATTTGTCTAATTATGAAACATGGTTCTGATTAATGATCAAATGTCTTGTAAAAATCATACAGGAATTCAATCCATGATCAATTTATGTGTAAGAAGAATGTGGGGTTGATATAAATAAACAATTATTGTTTTCTATGTATGAGGCATAGCTCTGATGAATAAATGCTTTATAGATATTATCCATTTCTAAGATCAATGATCCAAAGTACTGTAAGTAGCTTTAATGGTTCAGATAAATGATAAAATGTCGTATAAGTATCAATTAAGGCCACTATCGAGGTTCAAATGTCAATGAAGGAAGATGCATGACCTTGATCGATAATCATACTTCGTCAAACTATCATGCATTGCTCTGATCAATGGTCAAACATGTATATATATATAAAAAGCATGGCTCTGACAAAATGTCTGATTATGAAGCCAGGCTTTGATTAACGATTTTGATAGTATTAGTGCATTTTAATGGGGGGAGTACCAAAATTCCTTAGAAGAGTCAGGCTAGCTGGCCCATGGTCTTGGACACGGGCTTGGGATGGTGAGAAATTAGAAGGTGAAAGTGCATTATGTCACCATTGAAATCATTTTTGCTTAGAGGAAGTGAAATTTGCTAAAGATTCTAGTTATTTTTATGGTCTTTGCGAAGAAAATTAACATTTTGAATAGGAAGATTTCATTTATTTTTGGGCACACCTCACCATGCAATTCGAGACCTCGTGAGTCCAGCGCAGATGTTCCTTGAGCCGTTCTAGACCACTGGTAGGCATATACATGAAGTCCACGAAGGGTAATACAAATATTTTTCCTAATCGCTGGATAGATGGAGGCCATCAACCAGAGAATGAAAAGTGGAGGATAAAGGGAGGGGTAGAATATGAAAAACATGATCCCATTTTGATGCGCAGCAAGTGTTGTAAATGTAAAACACAATTTTTCAGGTCCTCTCAAATTTTAACAGTGACAATTTTCTAGGCTAGTTTATTGTGCTGGTAACCACATAAACTCCTTACTGGATAATACACTTCAAAAAAATCATTATTAATTCCAATTTTATTTGGATTGCCACACACTTTTTCCGAGCTATATATCCCTCATATAGCACGTGAACTTGGGATCAAGTGACTGCAAGCTAGGTAACTTGTTTCTTCGAGCCCAAAGCCAGATAAAGAGGGATGGTCAAATGGAATGCAATTAAGAAAGTGGGGTACTTTATGTTCCAAATATGACCAAGGGGAATGCCATTACTTTCTACCAGATAACAGTAGGGGACACCAAGACTTTCTCTTTTCCCTGAATAGAGTGGAGATCAGGTGGGGTATTCACCTTTTAGAGGGGTACTTTCAACGCAAGAGGGTCCCTCACAGCTGTACAATAAGGGGGATGTTTGGGATAGTTAAAAATCACCACACTTGGAGAGGGGATGGGAAATTTCTGCATTGGCGTAGCAGTCACTCAAATCCATTTTTTTTTTATCCTGGCTCACTGGAATGGGTCCAAAAGAAAAAACTCCACATTATTGGACATACACACTTGTAATACACACTATACCCATATGATTTCTCTTACACCAGTGCAGTTAGGTGCAATTTTCACATGTTGAAGTGGTAGGAACATAGCCTTCATAGTATAAAAAAGAACACTCTCTAGGATGATAAAGATCGTTTACAGTCCTGGCGTAGTGATCTCCGAGAGCAAAGGGGAGGCCCTATCACTCCCAACGCAAATATATATTTTTATTTGCACTGGTTCAGAACACCATATAATAACGATGGCTTTTTGACCCTAAGTTTAATTCCTTTGTTGAAGAACATACACTAGTAACATTTGAAAACCACACTTCTTATGTAGCTACGCCTCAGAGCTATCTCATTAGAATTGAAGTATACACTTTGTCTTCTTACTAGAGATAGAATTTAAAATTATATGTATTAAACATAAATGCCTAAAAATGATCCAGTATGGATGCAAAACAAGAAATTATGAGCTAAACATTCAAAATTACAAAAACTAAAAAGAAATGACTTATAAAAATCATTTCCATACAAATGGTATCACGAACATGGTTAATAAACACATAAGATGTATGTGATTTGTAATTCAAAAATATTATATTTAATTAAATCCAGACCTTACTCATTATGCTGTTACAAATGTCTTTAGAGTAGTCTGTCAAAGTAGGACTGATTACCTTTCATGGTAAATGCAGTAAACAATATTTTACTTTGGGTTAGTAGATGTTGAAGCAGGAAAGTTACATTTTACTTGTTAATAATTTTAAATTCTGATGATTAAAGGGAATCTTTAAGGACATTTAGCAGCCCTTAGTTTATAAGTTCTTAGGTGGTTTTCTATTAAAATACAAGTATCCCTGTTTTATGGTTTTTGTTTATTAGGAAACCTCTCCCACATTCAAACTACATATATTATACTCTCTTAGCTGTAATAATTTTTCATCATAAATACTACCATGTAGATGAAGTAGCTCACCTATATTACTTTCAGGTCACCATATTATATAAGCCGGTTATTTTCCTGAGAAGTGATGACTTTTAGGATTAGAAGCATACTTATGTGTGTTTCTTTAATGGCAACATCATGGGCCACATACATTGATTAAATTGCTTTCAAACTTTGTCTAGAAAAGTCACTTATTTAGCACTAATCATCTCTGTTAAAGCCAATCTTGGCATTTAACACTTTTTATGACTATCAAACAAAATGCTACTCATCAAAATATCATTTGTAAATAGCAAATTTATTCAAATTTTGAAACAAGGTAATAGTTCAGAGGTAAATGCAAAATTTTATAACAATTATGAACATCGAAACAAAATTAATTTAGATTTTTTCTCATGTTTGAGAAGCCTTGTAAAGCGTTTTAAGGGGTGGAGGAATCCCCAAAAGTGTATACAAATTTGTGTACAGTTGTGCAAGTTTTCATTGAAAAACGCGCATAATTAACTTAGTCGTTCTGCTATAGTGGTCGTTATGGTTTCTTATCCAAGATTTTTTAGGTCAATTAACCAATTTTCATATTATCAAAAATCCAGAAACTCATTAGGCTCCATCTGAAACCTCAACTTGGCTACCACAGCGGCTAACTCGGGTTCATGGAACGTTTTTTTCGTGATATTTTTGTCCTGTCCACACAATGCACGTGCAGCACAGTGAAAAAAATACCAACAGGCATAGTTGCCTCATTACTTATCACATTTATAAAATGGCCTCAGTACAGCCGTCTATAGCCCAGTGCCCACGAGCGACATGCGTCATATTTGCAGTCGCGCCCTGTGACGCTGCGTCATCGCTAAAAGCAGTTCAGTCAAGTGACCTGCGTCTATTTGGACGCAACTCCCGGCCTCAGTCGGTTTGAAGCCATGGCCGTGATAAGTACACTCCGGGAGCGGAAAAAATAGGCAAACTTATCTTTGCTGTACACAAGGCTAATACCCTGACATGAACTTGAAAATCATATCTATGGTATTTGTAACAATAATGTAAGGTGACCTGATGGTCTGGGGGTGAGGTGTTAGACTTCTGTGTTGAGGGTACGGGATTCAATCCTCGGTCCCGGCACAGACTTATCTGATTGCCAAAACCTTCCTTCATCTCTGACAAGATGTGTATTAATCACAACTTGTGAATGTGAGGAATGCCAGACCTCCACTGTGGCTCGGATTCCACCTTAAACTGTATGTCCTCCATTTCATCTCACAATCACCCTACCATTGCACATTAGCGTGAGTGCGTATAACCCGAATGGGTGGTAAGAAACGGTGCTATTAATAACTAATAGCACCCACCTTGGTGGCGTAGTTGGCTAACGCGCCAGTCGTGTTGAGCCAGACCACCTAGGACGGGGAGATCGAGGTTCGAATCTCGGTCGGGTGAACTGGGGTGGTTTTTCCTAAATGGTTTTCCACTCTCCCTCCACGCAAATGCGGGTCCACTTCCTCTAAATTCAACCTTCCCAATTCCTAATCCATTAGTGTAATTAGTACTTAAGCGTATAACCCGAACGGGTAGTAAGACGCGGTGCTAGATAATAATAATAATAATAATAATAATAATTAATAACAATAATGTATAGGAATTTTGCCTAACATCTGGTCTCTACTCATTATTTTATAAGTGAATGGTGGTTGTAACATGTTTCAAGTATTTTATAGATTGTTATTGTGAAAATAAATGGTAGGTAGTAATGCATAAGTTTTAATGAACTTTTACTGTAATCTTCGGATAAACCGGGTAATCCAGATGGCACATGGTCTTAGTTAGTCCTTATAAACGAAGTTCCACTGTATTTAGAAAATATTTTTTCCCAGTTCATAAAAATTATTAGAAGAAAAATGAGAGAGAACTCGCCAATTTGCTTTAGCATTATGGCTTCCATTTCATCAGTATTTGGATATAGCATCTTGCATTTCTCCATCCATGCTGGGTTTTTTTATTTCTGTCGTGTCCAAATGATAGGTCAATCCCGCACCTCAGTGATAAAACGTAATTAGTTTATTTCGTCCTCCATTCTGATTGTACACTGATTACCGTCACAATGATGCGCGCAGCTCATGTGCACTGCTCTATGTCTTCACAGGTACTGACACAACGCTGAGCAGTAGCGTCACCGCCGCGTTTTGCAGAAACTCGCTTCACAAGTTTTGACGCAACAATGACGCCAACTTGACGCCAGACCTCACGTCCCATGTGAACTCCATTATTGGAATAAAAGTAATGCTGAGACGCAGCGTCACATGACGCGACTGCAAATATGACGCACGTCGCTCGTGGACACCGGATCTAAGTGTAGGTAACGAAACGTGCACGTGCAATCAGGTGTGATCCTGTGAGACGCGCCACCCTCTATTGTTTTGTTTTGAGACAGCTTAATCTGGTATGGTGCCTTTATAAATTAAGTAGCCCGACACTTCACTCGTCTGATACCTAATATAAGACAAAGTTTCTTCAAAGTGGAAATTCACCTGTGAGTGTGTGGTTTGTGTTAACCTTTCTTTGTTCGTGTTTATAAATTTTTAGTTTTGTTATAGATTAGTTTTTTCTCTCTGTTATTTGTTTATTTATTTAAAAAATTAATTTTATTTGTTTCACTGACTCACGAATTACACCTTCTAATATGCCAAAAGACCAAACTGCGAAAAGTATCGTAGCTAAGCAGTGAGACCCTAAGTTGACAATTGACTGCTGGGTTTATTTTAAACAGTTAGGTTCTATAATTGTATTGTTGCTTCATAAAAATGCTATAAGTATTTACTCGCAAGATTGTTATGATCGAACTTTTCAAGGCTACATATCACACAGGTCTCTTTGCAATGTGGAGAAATGCGTGGCTACTTGCTAAACTAGCGTGGTCAAAAATATTATGTTAATATACCAATCAATGACTAGGCAAGTATATTTAATTAATGTTAACGATTTGATACTGATATTTCTGACATTTTGGCTCGTAGGCTTAAGTGGTAAAAATACAAGTTGCCTGAGGGACTTCCGAAATACAAAGCATAATGCTCTCTAAGACATAGGAGAGCCAGACCTAACAAAACCTATCTGATTATTGATGGTTATTACACTTAAGCTTTTGTTTATTTGTGATTAAAGGACAAACATAGCACGTATTGAAATATATACTTACATTCAGCATTATTAGTCACAGTACAACATCTAAAAGTGCATTATGAACAAATATTAGCTTAATACAGAAAAGAGGAAGCAATAATGACAGGGAAAAAACCCAACTTGTTTTCATATACAGTACCTATATTGAAATAAAGGAAGAGATATAGCACGTGTTTCGGCGAATTCAAGATACAAACACCACTCAGTTATATATACAGAATGTTCTGAAACTCAACGCCAAAATTCAACACATAGTTTGTTTGAACCAAATATTATACAATTTCCCTATACTCTTACATCCGGCAAGCTATGCTAATACCATTATATTGTGTTCAATATTTCAGCATACTGACATGAAAGATCAAAGCTTTGCAAGCATGGTGTACAATAGATTGCATAGAAGTTAGGCGCAAGTCACTACATACCTCGACATCTTAGAGTAAGGCAGCAGAACATACCACAATTAATAGTAAACAACACATCCGTCCATCTAGAAGTGGGAATTTGTTCTGAGGGTCATCATTAACGGTCCTACAGCACAGCAAGTGCTTACCGTTATTACATGTGTAGTGTTGTGCGCCTAGCTCTTATGCAACCGGCAATACACGCATGCTTGCTTGCCCAACTTTGCTCTCCTGGCTCTGTGTGCCGAATTTTTGGACACAATTTAATGGTATTAGCCTAGTTTTCCGGATGTAAGTGTATAGGGATTTAAATTACTTTTGCTTAAAACAAATTATAGGTGCAGTTTGGGCAATGGGTCTCCAAACACTCTGTATATTTTGTAGAAACCTAGATAGGACCAACTGTTTTAATATGTATCATAAGAACTTGAGAAATAATAACTTTAAATCCTGACATGATTGTCAATTTATGGTAACATATTATTGTTTAGCATATTAAATTTAATACAATACAGTGTTCAGCTTATTTGTCCAAAACAAATCTTTACGAGAGTAATAATCAATCAGATTCCAAAATAGATGTCCCATTTATTTTGAAAGTTCATCTTCTTTATTATTACAAAGTTTTTTATTTTTTAGCAATTTTAAGGCATTTCTAGCAAGTAATATTATATTTAAAATATATTTTTATTTATAAATCGCTAGACCTACTTATCCATTTCACTATCCAAAAACAATTTAAGTGATGTATATAGATATATATTTAAAAAAGTAATGGACTAATTTATTGCGTTGATAGTTAAATATTTTATCCAATTCAAATATTTTACTATACATTGTTCAATAAAACATTAGAACAATCACCTAATTAGTAAATAGTAAATGATAATACCTCAAATGTGTTTAAAATAAACTTAATCTTTTTTTTTTTGTTGATACTTTTTTTCACTTAAGCACTTGTAGGCTGTTGAGTCTTTCCAACTCATGTATTTGTAAGCTAGATTAGATATATAGTTATTAGCAAGTTTTTGTTATTAAATATCCAGTGCACGTTCTGAATTCAATTTACAAAATTATAAAATATATATTTGTATTTGGGGGTTCTTGTTTTGCTNTTGCTTACGTAAGACAATAAGAGCCGGGTAGGAATAGCGCAGTGACCCAGCCAGGCCAAATGAACTTATAATAGTTAAAAGTGTCAAGACGTGGATTCAAGAACATTGTTCATTAGATTAAAAGTACAGTAGTTTAAGAGAGTCTTAGTAAATATGATGATCCATGTATTCACTAATAATATTTTATAATTTCAATTCAGTTTTAACTGATTTAAAAACATTGCCTTCTTTTTAATCTTACCATTTCAGCACAATATATTTAAATTAATTTTAAAACAGTGTTTATTGTGAATTATTTCACTCCATTAATTTATATCTCTATGTTAATATTACCAGAAATTTATTAATTGCGTAAAAAGTAATGGTTATTCATCTAAACAAATGACAAAAATATCGACAAATATAACGTGGAAGCAAAAAAAGCTGAGTGGGTCATGCGTTTACTTATTTTTGTGATGTGGAAGGGGTCCAAAATGGACAAAAATGTGCTTACTTAATTCTTGAACGCCCTCTTAATTATTCCTTACCATCTTCGTCCGTTAGGCAAAATATAGGATTGCTTTTAACCCCATCACCAATTTGGGTATATGCCCAAACTTGAATACTATAGTTGGAATATTTCTGTAGACCATGCAGTTCTGTATTTATCTCTGAAGTTACTTTTGTCTCAGCTTCAATGTGACCTACAAAATACCAATTAAAACACCATACAATATTAATAGAAATATGGCACACTAATATAATAATCACGTTCATATTCTTAGTATTTTTCCACTTCCATAGCGTGAGTGGGGTTAGTATACGAAAGAATTTCCCAGATACAGGGAATTATATGAACCCTATGTTTTATGAGGAAAATTACAGCTGAAAAATTTTCATTGTTTTTATTGGGACTTAAAGGTTAATGAGGTGCTTTAAGGTCATACAAAAGACATAATTTTCAAGTAGGTTATTTAAACAGGTACAATTTAAAATTATAAAATGATCATAAATTGAAAGTCCATATAGTAATTATTTTACCCTAGTGAATTTGAACTAAATATTTTAAATGGCATGGTAAATAAAGGAGGTGTTGAGCTAGAAATACTATATTAGTTAAAAACATGTTAAAAATAGACAGTATTTGAAATAAACTTAGACATACTAGGAGGTTAAAAAATATATTCTTAGTCAAATTTACAAGATGAATAACTTTCTGTTGACCATGGGTTAAATTAATTTGTTTTTTAGTGATTAAATTACATTAAATAATTAGAAATTACAAAGAATAGAAACGCCATTAGATAATTTGTGTTTACCAGTTGGCCATTCATTCATATTTTCATAGTAGACCTTATAGCCTTGAATAATACCATTTTGAAAAATCTGAGGTGGAGGCTGCCAGCTAACACTTAAACTTTGTGGACTTTGGGCCAAGCACTTTATTTCCAAGGCTGGTGCGGTTGGCACTGAAAGAATACAAATGTACTTTTATTATATATTCTTACGCATTATTTATGAAACAGCATTTAACTTAAAATACTTTATATTCTGAAAATTGAAAAATGACACCTGGACACGGGAATCGAACCCGGGACTTTTGGCCCTGTACGCCAATGCTCTACCCACTGAGCTATCCAGGAATGTACAAGTGACAGCATTAAGCCAACTACCGAGTCGAAGGTGACTTTTTGATCTGATAGCTCGTGATCTTAATAAAATCACACAGTTGTAGCCGACGATTTCTGCACGTCCATCATAGACCCTGCCTTAAAATATGAATGAAGAATGACCATGAGAGGGGACGATTCCTGGATATCTCAGTGGTTAGAGCATTGGCATACTAAGCCAAAGGTCCTGGGTTCGATTCCTGTGTCCAGGTGTCATTTTTCAATTTTTCAGAGTATTATATCCAGATAGAGTAATCCTCACTAAGAGCATAAATAATAGCTTTGGCTATTTGATTCTCAAAATACTTTAGCTAATTTAATCTCAATACATCCTAATTATTGTGAAACTATAGCCCATACTGATGATCTTACACTCTATATTAGGGCATCAAGTTGAAATATATTGAAATGCTGGTTAAAATCTCATCCATATATGTACAGTACATAAAGGGTGAATTTTAAATTATTAATTTTAACTGTGGTTTTAATATATTTTCTCCCCGATAATGCTGGATCACTTCTTATATTCTACCTTTTCACTTCCTAACCAACAAGTTTCTAATAATCTATGTGGTGAACATAAAAAAATGTTAAATTTGTTGACACTTAGTGATGAAAAGTTTTAGATAACTAAGCTTATAATAATTATATCCAAAAAATTATATAAATATTATGATTGTTGGCAAAAAAAATTTACGTCATTTGTGTAGCTACACACAAATAGCCTGGATGGATAGTAAAATGAGGTGCAAACATTAATAATCTTATGGCATAGGAAATAGTAATGTGATAGGATTATATCTATAGTGTTCATTGCATATGTGTGGGTGTTTATAATTTTTTTATTAGTGTAAACCAAATCACTTATTTTACAACTGGATTTATAAAAATAAACTGTGAAATTAAATATTATACTGCTATATACTACATGAATATTGATAACTAAAACTATTGTATAATGGGTCTACAATAATTGAAAGTTTTTCTGTACCTATCATCCATAACAATCCCTTGAGAAGAATACCAGTTATTCAAAAGTCTGAACTAGATACCCCAATTTGCAAATATTTGAATAATATCCAGTTTTGTCAAACAACAAAATCGAAATTATCTATCCAAAATGTGTATAAGCCTAAGCATGGTCCTCCATGTATTTATTATTGATATATTTTCATGCAGGCACGTGCTATATAAATACGTCGTTGAAGAAATTCAACCTTTAAAAAACACGATTAATTAATTTACGTTTAAAATTTTGGAAGTAATTAGATACATTACTGTAGCATTTTCAATAACCCTGAGAGGCTCATTGGCCGTTGCTAAGGCAAGTAAAACATGACAGGGATGTACTACTAGTAAGTCGATTCCTCCCAGTCTGTATCAATATTATACATTAAAGACAACAACCCTACATTTGCCCACTACTTTGTTGTGTGTGTTTACTCAAATGAATAGGATGATTCTAGTAGAAAGTAAAGTTATATAAAGCCTTGCTGGTGCTGCTATCAAGCTACGAGCTACACCTTCAAATAACAAATCAAAATTATAAACTTTCGACCAAATTTGTCAAATAAGCTAGACTATATAATTATTTTTGTTTTTACACAAAATAATATTAATAAATTGTTCATATATCTTCAAAATCTGATTCAATCAAACTATGATGGGTTTGAAATAAATATTATATATGCTAGAAAATTATCAAAACTGCACACACATCTAAGTAACAATTTAATAACATTTAAGCCTACAAAACGTGTTTTACTCAATTAAAATATGTATAGTAAGAGTTAAAAATGTAATATTTATATTATTTAGTAACACAATATGTCTTTTGGTTTATATGTATTTTATCAAGTTATAAATTAATATGTGAGGACTATTGTGTTTAACTATAGTAATAATAAAGTCTCCTCTAAAATAATGATTTAAACATATTTTATTGTGTGTGTTTAAAGATCACATATATAGTGTAGTTAATCGAGTTATTGTCTAGGCACATTTTAGTTCAAAGAGCTCTGGTTTTGTTACCACTTTTTAAATTGAAAGTACATTAAAAGAATATATCTCACCGTCTTCGAGAGTCTGAGCAATTACTTCGTTTGATGTAGGGCCTGGTCCTTTTTCGTTGAAAGCTTGAACTACAACGCCATACTTCCGGTATTTCTTTAGACCAGTCAAAAGTGCAGCACCAGAGCCACTATTTTTTGCAGATACAGTTGTAAAGTTATAGCCTCCTGCCCTGCCTAATCTAAAAAGAAAATTATATTAAAACTTAAAATAACTACATTCCGATTTGGTTGCTTAAAGATTGCATTTTGTAATCAAATCTCATTTCAATGAAACTTCTAAGGTAGATAGAATTGACTTCATTGGGATGAGATAGACTTACAGTTTCTTTATAATTGCTTTTCCACCACATCCTACTACCCATTCAGGATATAAGAATATACAGGGTGTTACCAGGTTAAACAGCCTATTTTTTGGGAAGTAGTATGGGTTAATCAAAAGAATTTAAAATGTACTCTGAAAATTTGCTAATTTTTCGCTTCCTTTTCGAGCAAAAAGCTTTAAACTAAACAAAATAAATACTAAATAAAATATTTTATTTATATCTTTATTTTGTACAAAATGACGCCCTCCAGCGCTGAGACAAGAATTGACCATATCAATGACAGAACGAGTGGCTGACCGACATTGCGCGTCTGTTGTTTCTTCGCTCACTTGCGCTATCCTTATTTGTAATCATTATTTAAGGTCATTAACACGCACTTCATACAATTTGGTTTGAGAGCACTCCACACAAAAACATCTAATGGCGCTAAGTAAGGGGAAGAGTGATGGTCAAAAGTGGGGTCAATAAAAGTGTTGTCTATTATTTCTAGCCATACATTACACTGAAAAACATGTTGGAAATATTGTTCCCGAATCGCCGTAGGATTTATATGTGACCAAACATAATTATTACTTTGATTGAGGATTCCGTGTCTGGTAAATGTGGCTTCATCTGAACAACTTTGTGGAAAATGTGGGTAGTTTTATATATTTTTATATATATATGTAAATGAGAATGGGAAACCATTTAGGGGAAACCACCCTCAGTACACCCGACTGGGATTGAGCCACGATCTCCCTTTCATCGGCAGTCTAGTCTAATACAAGAGTAGCGCCTTAGAAAATGCGACAACCGAAGTGGGTGTATGGCTATTATTTTGGTTTGAAAACCAATCACACAGTGCTTTCTTACGTGATAAATCTTCTGGCAATAAATAATGGACATACTGAAGGGGATATGGATAGCGTCCATTGGGTGAGTGCGTCTTCCATATGGTTGTGGGTGAAATTCCTATTACTAAACCAGATCTTCGGGTACTTTTTGATGGATTTTGGTCAAATTGATACAATATGGTTGTGGTTCTTCCTTAATTCTGCAGTTGGGCAAAAACTCTACCAGATTGGGGCACAATATTAAATTACCCCGTTTATTTGGCCCAAGTGAACTGAGTCTTGCCTTCAGTGAAAACACAAGCCTGTTAATGACCTTCGATCTACAAAATAAAGATAATTTACTGTGAATAACTCCTAAAGTAGTAAACAAAATACGTGTTTTTACTTAGTAAGTTAGAGTGGTATACAGTGAAACAGAGAAGCTATTAAAACGAAGTTTGTGATTGTACCGCTAGATGTCAGGCTGCTCAGTGGTGCTCTGTTTGGAGTGTTCGCCGACCACACTTCAATCGTGGATGTTGTGTCCTTTGGAAGTTACGAAAAGAAAGTTATTTTTTGGGCCTGAAAATTACTCATTTAACTCTGTTACGGATCATATATCTTCATTCTAATTGCATGTATTATTTTAGTTCGAATATCATACATAAGCTGCACTATTTTTCCACTCAATACCAAATATTTAACTCGAATAAACCCTAAGGAAGAGGTACGTAACAATTTTTTCCCCAACAAATCAACGTGTTACACAGTGAAACAGTGTCTCACTGTGTACCATTATTTCTATATGTATTCCATAATGAAAAATATGCATTAAATTTTACTTTAATATACTTTTATGTTTTTGAGACACGGGCGCCCATAGATAGGGGCACTTGTCCTTCTTCCCATGGATTTAGAAAGGTTTTTTTAAAAGTTTTTTAGTATTACAAATTTTCTCAATTTTGATCTTTTGGTATATTTAAACCAACTGTAAATTCATATTAATACTTATTAGGTTTTTCCATTTACAGTTATACAATATCATGAAGTTTTGATCTTAAAACATTGCTGTATAGGTATGTAAACGAAACTATTATTTGCATAACTTAATAGCAGTCAAACTCCTCTAGACCGAATCCGGATTTTAACGAACCATGGATATAACGAAGGAAAATAGAGGTATCATCCACTTTCCTGTACATATAATTTTAATTGGATATAGTGAACCCTGGATTTAGCGAACAGAAAATTCTGTCCCTTCAAGGTTCTTGTAGCAGAATTTGATTCTGTATGTTTTCGTCACCAAACCTCCTAATAGAAAATATTATAGGGGTGCTCATGCTTTGATAATGCATTTAATTTACATGTTAATGTAATATATATATATATATATATATATATATATTATATATTATATATATAATATATATATATTTTTCTGTTACTCAATTTTTTTTGCAGAATAATCATGGTAAGGCCTAGGATTATGCCAAGGAAATTTGGAAAAATTGGAGAAGAACAAATGGCTGCAGCAGTGAAATTAGTCCTTCAGGAAAGTACTCCATTCGACAAGCATCTAAAAAAGATAATGTCCCCTTTCAAACGTTGTATGGATATGTTAAGAAAAAGAAAGAAAATCCAAATGTTGATATACGAATGCAGCCACATTACAATGTCCATTAGATATTTACTGAGGAACAAGAACATGATCTTGCAGAATACATTGAAACATGCAGTATAATGTGCTATGGATTTTAAACAACTTCTTTTATAAAACTCGCCTATGAAATGGCACAGAAGAATAACATAAAATGTCCACAGTCCTGGGAGGTTTCAAAGTCTGCAAGTGTAGAATGGTTGAGGGGTTTTCTACATCGAAGCAACAGTCTCTGCCTAAGAAAATTACAGAGTTGCAGTTTATCAAGACTGACGTCATTCAATGCATACAATGTAAACATATTTTTCGATCATCTTTTCAAAATTCTCAGCGAAAACCCTAAATTGGCTGATGCATCTCGTGTTTTCAACCTTGATGAAATCGGTGTGACTTCTGCGTAAAAACCCCAGATGATAATAGCAAAGAAAGGTTTTAAGCAATTAAACCAATGTACGAGTGGTGAGAGAGGTGAACACGTAACAGTTGCAACCTTTACGTGTGATGGAGGAACATTTATACCCCCTGCTTTTATCTTTCCCAGAAAAAACTTCAAAACCCAAATGTTAAATGGAGCACCACCAGGATATTTAGATCTTGCGAGCTGTACTGGGTGGATGACATCTGAGCTGTTCCTACAAGTTATGAAACATTTCATAAAGCATTCACACAGTACAAAGGAGATAGACTCACTTTTAATATGTGATAATCATGAGAGTCACATGTCCATCGAGGTTATTTATATGGCAAAAGAGGCAGGTGTTACTGTTCTAACCTTACCACCACATAGCAGTCACAAACTCCAGCCCCTCGATTTATCAGTTTTTGGACCCTTCAAAGCGTTCTACAATTTGGCCGTTAATGCATGGATGCTCAGATAACCATATATGCAGGTATGCAATGTTCATACACCAGATTGCTGAATGTGTAAGTGAAGCACATACCAAGACAATGGTTTCCCAGCAACATCATGGAAGTCTTCACTAAAAGTGTCATCTATCTTCTCAATAGAGACGCAGTTCAAGATTGTGACTACCTCATGTCAGCAGTGACATATCAACCCGAAACCCCGATGGATACTTGCAGCACTACGTAACCTAATGCTTCTGCAACTGATGTTTACTCTAGCACAAAATTTTCAGGTATGGCTACAGATGAACCTCAGTGTGTCTTCATTTCACCTAAACAATTTCTTGATTTTCAAAAGTTGCACCTAGGAAGAAAAAACTAATCGCGAACCGGGCAGAAGCAGAATCCTCACCAGTACACCTGAAAAAACTCTGTTAGCTAAGAAAGCTGAAAATAAGAGACAGCTCCAGATGAAGAGGAAAAATAAGTTTCCCAATAACTCATTTTGGAAAAAACCAGCACGCCGTAGTATTAATATGTTGAAAGCTCTTCTGATAAAGATATTAAAATGGTGTTGGACTGCTCTTCAGATTATTAAGATGATGAATAAGTTTTTCAATTTCCTGAAGTAGTGCCTGATACTAATGTTGATTATTATGTTCTTGTGCGTTTCCCAAATGATGTTTTCTACATTGGGAAAATTTTGTCATAGATAAAAAAGGATAGTGATTTCTAAGTCACTTATCTACGCAAAAGTGAGAAATCCGATGCCTTTGCGATGCCAAACATTCCAAATATGGCTTCGGTAAACAAATAGGATATTGCCATGGTTCTACATCAGCCAATGACCATGAAAATAAAATGGCTGTCGGGATATGTCCATTTTGAAGTGAGGATTGACCTTATAAATGTGTGGTGATTTTTTTTTAAGGTTGACAATTGATTGCTTTAGGAAAACTTGTAAGTCATGAAGCATTGTTTGTGTTCAGTATTGTGGCAATATTTTTAAAAATAAATAAATCAGCACTGTCTCACTGTGTACTTGGTGTGGTACACAGTGAGACAAGTGCTAATAATATTTTAAAGTTAAATTTTTCCTGTTTCTATTAATGTGTATTAGTAAATTCCGTATGCAAGGTACTCCCAATAAAGAGATTTGTATATGCAATGGCTGAAATTTTTTCAGTCGATTATATATATTTCTTAATTAATGTTTTTTTTTTAATTTGTCTCACTGTGTAGCACTCTCCCTTATATTACGTTTTGCTCAAAAAGGGAGCAAAAACGAGACAATTTCCAAAGGAAATTTTGAGTTAGTTTTAAGATCCCCTATCACTTACACCAAACATCCTGTCTATTCAATTTTAATTAAGCTATGTGCCGGGGATATTTATTTATTTACCACCGCGTCTTACTATCCATTCGGGCTATACGCTTAAGTACTAACTACGCTAATGTGCTAGGACTTGGGAAGGTTGCATTTAGAGGAAGTGAACCCACATTTGCGTGGAGGTAAAGTGAAAACCATTTAGGGAAAACCAACCCAATTCCCTCGACCGAGAATTGAACCTCGATCTCCCCGTCCTCGGCAGTCTAGCTCAACAAGAAACTAGCGTGTTAGCTAACTACTCCACCAAGGTGGGTTGCCGGGGATAAGGACGTTAGGTTAGAGAGGAAATTTACCCACATTTGCTTGAAGGGAAAGTGAGAAACCATATAGGAAAAAATACCCCCTGTGCACTTGGCCGGAATTCTATCCCAACCTTCCCCACATCAGGAAATTAGACTAAATGAGTTCGACTCTTAAAACACGCAAGTCGGTGAAAGTTTTAACATTGTAGAATATTTATAATTTATATCAGTGCAATGCTATAGTGTTTTCCTTATGTTTTAATATTATTAATGGAAAACTATCGAAAACATACAAGAAAATCACAAACAATTTTAAAAGTACTATTTTACACCTTTAGTGAACTAAAATTATTGTATATAGTCTACCCATATCGTCAGATGATCCATGACGTCACTCCTGCAATAGACTGGGTGGATTCTGATGGTAGGTTGGAATTCGAATCTCCATCGGATGTTTATCCTTAATGATTTTCCGTTCTTCCTCTACGCAAATGAGGTTATATATCTTTTCAATTCTATAGTCCTCATTATTGTAAATATGTGGAAAACCCGGTAAGTAGTAAGACACGGTGTTTACACAAAACAGTCCAAACTAATAATTATCATTTAAGTGTAAGATTAAAATCCTTACAATCATATATAATTGTATAACTGTAATTGAAAATTTATAATGTTTTCAATAATTGTACTTAATTTACCCATGCTCTCGATATCCAACATAGTAGCCTAAAATCTCTCCGTTCCAAAGGTGTTGCACTGGTGCAGCCCAAGTTACTCGTAGCTGGTCAGAAGCCATCGCTGTGACTGAAAGGCTCTGAGGTTCACCAGTAGGTGCCTCACCTTCCGTACGCACAGCTATATTCTCACTGGGTTCTCCCGCTCCCAGTTCATTTTCGGCCACCACCCGAAACTTATAATGCGTTGCAGGTTGAAGTCCGGATATCGTGGCAAAGAGCTCTGTTCCTGCAGCCATGGTCTGCCAGTTAGCTGACAAGTCTGGGGAGAAAAATCAGATCAATTAAACGAACAAGACGAGCTTTTCTATCATTTTCACTATTTTTTTTTAAACTAAATCATTATCTAAGTTTACAATTGAATGAATGTAGACAGCTCCTGTTCTAAATTAATAATTTAGCATTTAATCTGTCTGTCTGGATTGTTGTTCCTCGATAACTGTAAAAATCTTTAATCAATTTTAACAAATTTTGTCAAGAACATTCTTTGAATCTGGATGAAGGATGTATGTACTCAATCTGACTATACGTTTGAATAATATAACGCTGGAAAGGTATATTACATAATATATTATCGCAAGTCATTTGAATTTATAATCTAAGCAATAGATTAAGTACCTGAGGCGTATTTTTTAAAATTTTGACAAACATGGGGACACTGATGTTTTAAAACTCCTGATCAACGGTTATTTTTCTATAAATATAGTATAGTATTCATTTGTTTTCTGATTTTCTAAAACAAAGAGAAAAATTATTTTAATTCTTTGTTATAATAAAATAATACAAATGTTCAGAATGTATGTATGTGATTATGGAAACTTGCACATGTTTTTGGTTAGAAATAAACAACTATTGTTCTTGGATAATTCATAATATTTAACTTTATTTGACAATTTTCACATGGGTCATTGTTTATTTCACCGGCGTATGGATACAATAAATACTAAGAGTTTTTAAATAACGTTACTTTATTGAACCCTTTTTGTACATGTAGATATTTCCCTTGTTAGGTATATCTGCTAATATCTCCAACGTTTACAAAGCATCAGCTACAAGATGTTGAGGTAGATAGTGAAAGAGGAGAAGTAAGACCATTGTGAAGATTTAAATATGAATATGAGTTTAACTTGCTAAAAAAAAAAAAGAGTAACCTATTTATGACTTAAACGCTGGAGGAAATAGCTATAGTAAATTCACTAGCTAAAAACCCGTATAAAAAATAATATATACGTATACATGTATTATAAGGCATGTGATTGGTTTTACAACTATCAATTTTTACATATTTTTTCTATTTTGAAAAATGGAAACTTTATAAAATACTTAATTTTAATTTTAAAGTATTTTGATCAGTATAATTAGCTAAAATTAAATTCTGATAGTTTTAAATAAAGTGAATTAAACTTACTAATAGGTTAAGATTAATTTACTTTATAAAATACTTAATTTTAATTTTAAAGACAGTATAGAGGGTTATTTTTTTTTATCTAAAAGCTATTCAGGGCAGAGATAGAGTATAGATTTCTGACTTAAGCCTCGTGTTGAACATAATTCAATTTTAAAACAACAGCCAATGGCCATGGTACTTCCTTTTCATGTCAGATCATTAAACGTGCCATTTTTATCGAAATGACAACACAGGTAAGCTGTGCTCCCAGCATTATCTGGTTAATATTTTAAATTTCCTATGGGTTTTAATCACTGCCAGAATTTAGGAAAGAGGGGAGTTAAATTTTTACACCAACGCTAATAGCATTTGTGTCACTTTGTCTACTCATGAGGGAACATCTTGGTGTGAGCCCCTGCAATTAAGATCCTTATTTTTATTAAAGTTAATATTTTATTCTTCCTTTCAAAATATTCTGTAAAACGTTTTATTTCTCTCAGGTTGTTGTTACAGAAGATAATGTAAGTTACTTAGGTGTGAGTAGGGGTTCAATAGCATTATGATGTAAGATTTTCACTATTTAGATGTTAAATTCAACTTTCCTCATTCCATTTATATTTGAGTGGATGAACCGTATTTAAATTGTTACTAGACAAAATTCATTTTAATATCAACGAAGACTGTGGTCCGTGAAGCCTACATAAATTATGTAGCCCTTAGATAAAATAATTGTCCACGCCTGATAAAATTGATAGCTCCTAACGACACTCAAATGGGCATTAATTACCTAGGTTTGCAGGGCATATAAGGATTTAGGAAATGCACTATAACTTGCCCAGAGAAACGATAAGACGCCACGGCGACATTCGTAAAATGGATTCTACAATAAATAAACCCGGCTGAGACTAGAACCAATTACAATTCCTCCAAGGTCAGGGGCAGGAACCACTAAACTTACTCACGGATCCGGACAACTGGGCGCTGCCAAACGGTCACTGCCAACTCAGCGCTCATGAACTGGGCACTGGGAAGATTGGGTGCCATGGTAAAAAAATTTAATATTATAGTTGTAAAAAATGAAAATAAACAACAAAGTACCAGTTAGGTTAGGTTAATTCATCTTTACGTGGTTTATTTTACGCAAAATTCTTATTTTTCATGGTTTTTAGTGTTATTATTATTTTATTTTTTTTCAAAATCTTATAATATCAAGTAGTCTAACTTTATAAATATACACACATTTAGTTTCCTCTATTGTTAAAAAAACCCTCCAAAAAGGAGTATTTAGTAAAAAAAAAAATTACATTTTTACACTGGTGCCCAGTTGTCTTGGCACCCAGTCTTACCAGCACCCAGTCCACAAGCGTCTAGTTGACCATGCCTGGTTGGCAGCACCCAGATGGTAGTGCCCAGTTTTTCTAGACCAGTTTACTCAGCCAATGTTAGCTTGTTTTATATTAATTTAATCCTAATAAAAATTTTCAAAATACATTTTTCGCAACTATGTACAAGTATTTTATTTTTAATGAAGGGGCCAGAAATGGTTCTAGAAAATAAAATATGGACTAAGTTAATTTTATACTACCCTTTAATACAGATGTTTCTACCAGTTTGAAAACAAAATAAATAACCACTTATTTTATTTAGAATTGGCTTAATTTTGCATGTCTTCTTCATATATTTGAAACAAAACCTAAAGTCTAAATTGAAGACTCCCACTGTATCCACGAAAATTTAGTCAAGTATAGCTAAATTATCTATAGTTTTTATTATATTAGGAACCCACTAAATCCATAAAGGATTATAAACCGAACGGTCTTTTAAGACGTGGTGCTATAAAAGAATCCATGAACACTTTTTAAAGCAGAAATAAATATCTTATATTCTATACTAGGACACACTTTATCTATTTAAACTTTTCTAAGTATAACTTAATGCTTGTGTTTAAATTTCTATACTTTTCAATACTCTATACTATACAATTCAAAGTATTATTAAATTATTTTGTGTCCAAGGAAAATTAATGCATCGGCATTTTTTTAGACAACCAACTTTTTTCTCAACAAAACTGATTTTAGTTGGGTTTTGATTTCAAAAAGCATATTTTTTATTTTGATAATTGTTTTAAAATTTCCTTTAAAAGTTGTTTTAAATAATTAAATTATATATTTCAAATATTCCAAACCTATTGACTGTGTTTGATTTTTTAAATTTGACTTAATAACTTGCTAAGGATAAACCTGTAAATATTTTAATATGACCACCTGAATATTTACTACTATATATACACATTACATTTTTAAGTACAGTTGGAAGACATCCTTCCACATCGTTAGACAATATGTCACCTATTTGATCTTATGACTATAAACCCTAACAAATGTATTATTTATGTTGACTAAAGAAATAGCTTCGGCCGGGCAACGTCTCATGGGCCTCGTTTTCATTTGGAGGCGGCGACTAGTCCCGAAGCCCATCACGCACTGCCTTTTATAGTATTTTGGCTGACGTTGTGTGAAAATTCGCGGGAGGGACAGCCAAAAGCTGACGGACTTTATCTGGAAAAAGCCTTTATTTCGTTCATTTAAAAAATATCTTGAGCTACAGCTCACGGTATTCATAGTTTTAAAACATCACCGGCCAGATAGTACAACAAGGTACAAAAATAATATTTATTTAAAATAATTATGTTTTACTTTTTATATCTGTCCGGGCTATTCGCATATTTACACAAATGAGAAATGAATGTAGAAGGTAGAATATGGAGAAAGTGTATTCAAATTTGTTCAGAGTTGGGTACATTTGCTCTAATCTGATCTACTGTACATAATATTTAAATAGTAGTAGAAGAAGAAAGGGACTTTAATTCAGTTAAAATTTTGTAAATTTTTATTGAAAGCTGGTTTGGTGTAAAAGTGGGTTTGCTGTTAATTTGTTATCTTTATATTATTATATATTTGCATTGTCTAACAATATAGCTGGGGTATACATATTTAATTACACTAGTTAGGTAGAATGAGGAAAATACATTTAGGGGGAATATATCTGGATTAGTGTAGAGGGAGATTGGTAAACTATTTAACTAGAAATACTCAGTACACACGGCTGGGATACTCAACCCCTGGCACCTTATCACAAGTAAACGATAATAGACGAAATTGACGTTTAGTCCAAGTGTCCACCTAATCTTCAGGCGCAATATAACATTAATTGTTTTCAGTTTGTGTGCCACGAGTGTATAGCGTTTTAAATATTTTTATGCTTATTTATCTTAATATGTATGTGCTATATAAAAATTGAACAACTATTATAAAATATATTTTAAATAACAGTTCCAGAATTTACATCTGTGTCCGGTGCTTTTTCTTAAGAGATTTCCTAACCTGCCTCTACGCAAATGCTTGTAGAGTTCCTCTAAGATTCTACCTTCATCGTCCCCATTCCATTATCAAAATTAATGTATGCATATATCACAAATGGGTGCAAATACGTAGCCCATCTTCCCCTCCATCTCCCTCAATGATAAAAATGTCATAGGTTATAATTCATAAAACATTATACATAAGTATACCCCCTTCTGAGCTAGGTCAGAAAGTAAGTGTGTGTGTATATGTGTCCATAAAAATATAAGGCACTTTAGTTAAATTGGAAATCTCAACTTTTGCAGTAAGATAGATGGTTACTTAAAATTACCAGAAAAATCTAAAATTGGAAATTTGAAAATAAGTCATTAGGATATGGGAGGATATAATTATAAAATAACTTTAAATGAGAGACATGAAATTAAATTTTGTCAGATAGGTAGAGAGACAACTTTAGGTAACAAAATAAATCTTGAACTTTACTACCAAAACTAATTGAAACAACTATTATAAAAGTGGTAGAAATTTTAAAATTGTTAGGCTGTTAAAGAGAGCATTCCAAATTGTCAAAGGAATCTGAAAACTTTACATTTTTAAATGGGACACCATGAAATAAGGTAAAGGAAGGAGGTATAAACAGAAACAAAACCTAAAGCTGTTGAAGAGGTCAGGAAGAAGGACAACTCGAGATAACCAGGTTTAGTAACCAAAAGGTTTTAAACATTTAAATTTTAAATAGGACCCTGGGAAATAGATAAGAGTAAGATAAAAAAAGCACTCTTATGTAAAATATAAAATTTAAATTTGCAAACTGATATAGTAATCCTTCAAGTAATCCAATTAAATTTAAAATTTGAAATTAATTAGTGGGAGTTGAAAAACTGGCATAGGGAGGGGATTTCGGGGACAGGGATTGGACGTGACTCAACATATCCATAAATAATACATTAAATTACATCTCTGTGTGATAGAAAACTGAAATTATTTAAGCAGATATAAGGACCACTCCAAATAAATATGAAAGTTTGAACATTTTTAATCTTTTAATTCAACTCTAGGAAATGGAGGGGGATGGGCTACAGCTAGATATTAATTTTTAGATGAGGTAGAAAATTAAAATTGGGCAGAAAGGTAGAGATAAACTCCAGGTAAACAAATGAATTTTAAAAATACTTATCAATTTAGTAAAAAACTTGAATTCGACAGGTAATTAAAGAAAGTTACCACGCCAAATAACAATAAAGGACTGACAACTTTACATTGGGACCCCAGGAAATATCGGGTTTGAGGGGGTAAATTTTTTTTAAATTTGGTAAAAAATTTTAATTTGACAGGCAATTCAAAGTAAAATTCCAGATAACCAAACAGGTCTTAAAATTTGCAATTTCCAAGTGATAATTGTTCAAATGGAGGAAGGACTAGGAGCTTAAAACTTCCTAAACAAATAGAAAGTTTGGTTTCAAACTTAAACTCAAAAGTAAGGTAAAGACACCACTTAAAATACTCAGAAGAGTCTAAAAATTTTATATGGGACCTAGGGATACAAGGGAATGGGCGTAGGGATATGTAAAACATATTTTTTAGGTGTGGTAGAAAATTTAAATTCGGGAAGCTGGTAGATAACCCAATAAAAAATGATGGAATTAGATACATGTGGAAGGGGAGGTCAAAATTCCCAAAATGAATACAAACAATTACTTCTCTGTGTGGTGGAGAACTGATGTGATTAAAGAAACAACAATAACTTTTAGTTCTAAGCTCTTAGAGAATTGTTTATTTCTTAGATCAAACAATTAAAACGAGATATTCAACTTACGCGATTCTTGTTGATATTGAACTATATACTGAAGTATAGGACTGTGATCATCAGTAGGATCCAACCAAGCCAACTTTACTCTTCTACTTCCACAATCTAGAACTCGAAGATCTTGAGGTCGACCTGGAGCATCTTGTAACGGAAAACAATTATTTTACAGCCTTGACAGATTATCATTATGACTCAACCCTTAGTTATGAGTAGTTAATTATACTGTTATACACATTTTTTATTTCCTGAAATATGTTTAACTATTTTTATATGTTCTTTTATTGCCGATGGCAAATTTATAAAGCTAACTTTACTATCACAAACAATAAAAAGAAATTTAAAAACAATTTTTAATATGTCTATCATAAGAGTTCAAAGAATTGTCTTGTGTATTTATTCCTGTCAATTTTATTTGACCCCTCTATTAATTCATTATTTAACTAAACTAAATTGTAATAAAACATAATATACAACAATTCATCATTATATTTATTATTTCCGTATCAAAGAACAAGTATATATTAAATTTATAGGGATGATGTATTCAGGTAGTGAGTCAGATGAAATCAACTATAGAGAAACTGAGCAAGAAGCCAATGGTAATTCCTTAAACATGTTAAAACAAGTAACTTTTAAACTAATTCAATGAAGTGTTCGTGAGTTAAATGAAACTGATTGTACTACATAATACTTACCGTTAAAAGTAGGAAAACATTCAGCAAGCTTACAACGGTAGTTGATTTATTACTGCGTTTTATTTTGCCTTGAAATTATGAAAAGAATGTAAACAGTTTTTGTTACGAGGGTGGTGATTATACTATACCATGTAGTTGCAAGACTATAACACAATTAATTAAGAACGTATATGAGCTCTACTTTTGGGGGAAAATATGTGACCAGGTAAAATAATGAGCTCCTCATATTGTATATAGCAACTGTGCAGTGTATTTGAGAGGATTGTTAAAAGGCTCTCGGAAGACTATACCGTTTATTGTACCAATGTCCTGTGAGAAAAAAAAGCTCATTTGACAGACTGTTACCTCTGTTTAACTAATATAATAGTAACAAACATGGTGAAAATGTGTGCTAGCAGATCTTTCACAGTTTCGATAGGAGTTTCATAAGCCAGGCTTTTCATGTGGCCACTCAAGAAAAAGTCTAGCAGAGTTAAGTCCGAGGAGCATGGAGGCCACTCTACTCGTCCCCCTTGATCAATCAATATATCCCCAAATATATAGCTGAGGTAGTCTTGGACAGTGAGCTAAAAGTGTAGTGGCGCACCATCTTGCTGTAGCCACATCTGTTGATGAATTCGTAATGGTATGTCTTTCAACAATGCTGGAAATACCTTTTGCAGGAATATAAGATAAACAGTACCAGTGAGACGGGGTGGAAGAAGGTACAGACCAATTAAACAACCATCGATAATATCAAATCACACATTTATTCTGAACCGGTGTTGGAATCTAGTGGCGTGAGTGGCATGAGGGTTTTCTTCGTCTCATACAAGGGTGTTTAGGAAGTTGAAAATGTCTTCCCTGGTTAGTGAAGTTCATCGGTAAATAGAACAAGTCGTGGAAATTCAACTTAAAACCGGCAAAGTTTCACAAAAGCTAACTCGTAAAGTAAAATTGGCTGGATTCATTGCATGAGCTCTCTGAGGCTGGAATCTGTTTTTCATGCAGAACCTGCCAGACTCTCATATGATTAACACCCATGTCACGTCCAATCGTTACTTGCTAATAGATGGGTTCTTTTCAACCCTATGAAGCACTTATTTTCAAATCCTTCTTTACCTTGGTTTCTCCAAGACCTGCAGTTCACCCTATTGACTGTGATTGCTCCTCTTTCCTGCAATAGTTCAAAAATCATGCAAACACTGTATTAGAGGAAGTTGGATGATTTTGAAAACGGTCTGCATAAATCCGCCAAGTAGCCCTAATATTATTGCGAGCTTCGACATATATTAACATCATGTTAGTGTAACCGATAAAGGTATACCCATCCATGATCTACTGCAACTAAACGTTAAGAGAGATTAGGTCGCTTTAGCAAAGGTTTTGACTTTACAGTGGTCATTACTTTGGTCGAGTCACCTCACGTGATCATGACGTGGAAAATGCAACGCGTGGTTATAATTTTTTGCTTAAAGAGATCCAGTTTGCAGCGTGCATGTACACGAGTCTCTTAATAAAAGTTGGTTTACTTTGGACCCCTTACAATCTACATACCCTAGAGGTTTGTAACATGTATTCATTTACACCATAGATGTAAACGTTGGTTTTACCATATATATATATATATCATTGTACTAATACTTCATAGATGTTAGTAGTGATCTCCAGTGGGTGAAATGCCGGTGAATATTCTATCGATTTCAAGGTCACCAAGGATACATAGTGTATTTTATTGATTTATTATTGAACTGTACATTATTTTATTTTGTATAACGCTACCACATCTGAGCATTCCGGTACACTGCTCGACCAAGAGTCCTGGCTAACTCTCTCACCCAGCCACAGCTGCCACTTCTTCCCCTAGTGGTGACATCAAAAACACTATCACTTAGGAGATGAAACATGACGCCAACCTTGAAAGGAAGTACTTTCAACAGTTAACTGGATATGCTTGACGAAACAACCCATAAAAAAGCTAAAAGTAATACACATGTCAATAAACGTAAACAAGCACATACACATACAATGAATAATACACGTATAAATAACTCTGAACACAAAAAGTCTACTATAGTTCTGAACTTGAACAGTACTTTGTTCGTGAACGTTTGTTCTATTATGAATGTGTGTCACTTTCTATTGGGAGCTGACACAGTCTTCCAACGGCTCTTTTTGATACTCCCGACGACGTTTTGATAGTGGCAACACGCATTAACCTGTAGTTTCTAGGATGAAGTTCAACGATGCGAGCTACATTCCATTTGAGGGGGGCAAGTTATCATCTCGGAGGAAAGCCATATCCCCTTTCTTCAAGCTTGGTTGCTCTTTGGTCCATTTGACCCGTTGCTGGACCTGGGTGAGATATTCCCTGGACCAGCGAGTCCAGAAGTGCTGCATTATCTGTTGCGCCCGCTGCCATCTAAAGAGTCTAGTAATGTTTATTGTGCGTAAGTCTTGCTCCACCACGGTGGTGAGTGCATCCCCGATTAAGGAGTGTCCCGATGTTAAGGGGGACAGGTCATTGGGATTTAAAGGGCGGGAATTAAGACAAGCCTCTATAAATGTTAGACAAGTGTACATCTCTTCATATGTTAATGAAGCAATCCCCACAATACGTTTAAGGTGATACTTCACTGATCTAACTGTGGCTTCACAAAGTCCTCCAAAATGAGGGGATCGCGGGGGAGTGAAATGCCATTCAATCTTGTCTCAACAATTCCGTTTGCTTATGTTGATGAATCTCAGATGTAAAAAGATTGTGAAGTTCTATAAGTTCACGATTGGCACCTACAAAGTTTGTTGCATTGTCTGAATATATAAGAACATTTGCCCCAGCGAACCATACACCATTTTAAGACCCCCAGGAAATTTTCTTTAGTCAGACCGCTTACTAATTCTGAATGCACTGCCTTTGTTGCGAAGCAGACAAAAACTGCTATGTAAGATTTTATTGTGGTCAGGGACGGCTCAAGTTCCTTTTAAAGTGATTATTCGCACTCACACGACCATTTTATCTTGTCATAATAGTTTCAAGAAAAATATGTCTTCGGTTTAAGTAATAGTAGGCAATGTTTTTTGAAATGGCATAGTTAGGCAAGCGGTGGTCAGCACCTAGCATTGTGAAACCAAACCTTCCAACCTCTTCACCTCTTGTCATCAAATGGTATGCAGTAAGGCGGGTGGTGGTCAGCGCCATGCATTGTGAAACCAAACCTTCCCTCCCTTTAATCTATTGTCCCCATCCTACTACGGCTAGCTAGCCCTGCCTATTCTTCGTGTGAAGGCGCACTCCCTTACGCGCCCTAAGGTTGAAAGCTTGTGAGATAATGTGTATAGTGTGAATCAGCAATAATTGTTGTCAGTCATCCTGCGTGTTCCTGCATCTTGAGGCTGTGTGTTTTTAATTATATTATGTAGGGTTATTTAAGGATAGTGTTTATTTGAGTTTTATGTTTTAATATTTTTTTGTAACTAGGCTTAATATGAATAGTTCAATTCAGCCACTTAAGACAACAATTGTAGCAAGATTAACTCTTGATCAAAAAAGAAAATTGAAATCATTAGATAGGCTATGTCCTGAATTCTGTATGAAACAAAGTGAAACGAAGAAAAATTAAAATCGAGTTTAAAAGGCAGCTCAAGTCCAAAGATGCATACCAAAAAAATTGGCTGGATTTGTGGTTGTGATGTGACCAATCTTTGTACTGTTTCCTGTGTATTTTGTTTTCTCCCAGAAACAGTGGTGAATGCTTTTGGATAGTAAAAGGCTTCAATGATATAAAACATTTAAGAGAAAACATTAAGAAACACGAAGTATATGTGAATCACATGAATAGTGTCGTTGATCTTTCTTTGCTAGGCAAAGTAAACAGATCGTCTAGTTTAGACTAACAATACATAGAAAACATTAAAAAACACAATACTCACGTTGAAAAAAATGGCACATATTAAAAATGTTGATTTCATGTTTTAAATTCTGTGTGGTTTTTGAACTACCTCTCAGAGGTCATGACGAATCAGCATCATCTACAAATCCTGGTATCTACAGAGGTATAATTAATTATACAGCTGAGCTGGATTCTGCAATGAAACACCATTTAGAATCGGCCACTGTATTTAAGGGAACATCGAAAATAATACAAAATGACATACTGGACTGCATGCTTAATGTCTGTAGGGAGGAAATAGAAAAGACGATAAGAGATTCTGAATTTGTAGCCATCGAATTTGATGAGACAACTGATGTAACAAACCATGGTCAGATGGTATTAGTTCTTAGGTATGTGTTTGAGGGGTTGGCTTGTGAGAGGTTTTGGAGCTTTCTTATTTCTGAAGGAAGATGTGCAGACACCTTAGCAAAATGCATAATGGACCACATCAAACCGCTTCTAGACACTTCAAAAGGAAGATTGATAGCACAGATGTATGATGGTGCTAGTGTTATGAGTGGGTCTGTTGGGGGTGTACAGGCCAAGATTAAAGAAACATACCCATTTGCCTATTTTGTACATTGTTACGCTCATTAGCTAAATTTGATATTGAAAAAGAAACCAGTGCAAACAGCAAAATTCGAGTTTTATTCTCAAACCTTTCTGTCATTCCCGCATTTTTTCGCACTCATCTTTACGATCTGACGTTTTGGAGCAAGTAGTTGACGTCAGACTACCTAGAGTTGCTCCAACAATATGGAACTACAACATTCGAACTGTTAACGTTGTGTACGAAAATAGAGATAAGTCGATACGTCGAAGTTCTTGAGGAAAAGTGCACAAAAAAACTTAGGACTACTGTTAACGAGGCGAGTAGCCACAGAAGGGCTTTTCAGGAGCCAAATTTCATGTTCTGGATAACTCTTTTCCACAAAATGTTACCTCACGTGGATATATTGTACCAACAACTACAAACCAGAAACAGAGGCAGTGTAATATGGCAAAATGACATTTGCATTTTTGAAAATTAGATGCAGAAAGAGAGGGGGCAAGTGAATAAAATAGAGAAGCAAGTAAACGAAGAGTTCCCTGAACAACCAAGAAAAAGGAAAATTAATGTTGAATGTAGCACCAGATTGGGGGATGCAAAATAAATGTGTGATATCATTACAACTCATGTAAGAGACAGATTCACTTTTACTGGTCATTTGAAGGCAGCTTCTTTGTTATATAATGAGTCATTTCCCCAATTTTCTACTTGTTTTTCCTAAGGAATACAACGACAAATGACAGACTGAATGCTCTAGCGATGGTAGCCATCAACAAGGAACTTATCACACAAATGAAGGACTTTGACGACGGATTTATGGAAAAATTCATTAACTTAAAGGAGAGGCGTATGGACTTTGTATATAAATAATTTATTTGTTTATTGCGTACTAAGTAATTTTTCACATGTGTAAATAATGTAAGTATTTTGTATCCTACATATTAATGTTGTGAGCTTGTGATGACATTGAACATACATACCTATATATTTACGCACATTACACAGCTGCAGAGTTTCTACAACAGATTCAAGTTCTTTGGGGTGAGTTTAATTTTTTTTATCTTTGAATGTTGTTTGTGATATTAATTATTGAGTTTAAATAAATGAATATTTAACAAAATATATCCCGAAATTTTTGTCTTCTTATAAATTTATTATTTAGAAATAATTAATGAACTAAACAGGCCGCGCTCTCCAGCTTATAAAGTGTCGAGCTACTGACTGTGGTATTTCCACGTCGACAATTACGTCGGATGTACACTGGACCACCATAATCAACTCCAGTGTGTAAAAATGTTCGCGTGGGTTGTAATCTATGCTGTGGTAGCTCACACATGAGTTGAAGGGAGGATTTGGGGTTAGCCTTAAAACATTTGACACAATTATGAACAATTCGAAGCGTTAAATTGCGTCCGTTTAGGGGCGAGTATACCTGTCGTGTGTCTGCAAGTAGTGCCTGTAGCCCAGTGTATAATTGTTTCACGTGTTCATGTTGTACGATCAACTACGTTACTTTATTCTTAGTGGGTAAGACTATTGGATGTTTCTGATAGTAAGGTGCTAGAGCCTTTTGAATTCTGCCTCCGACTCTGATGAGTTCATTCTTATCTATAAATGGAGATAATGTTTTGAGTTTACTCTCTGGGCGAACTTGCTTGGAATGTAATAAGTCACATAGTTCTGCTGCAAGCTCAGTGCGTTTAACATACTTAATCCAAATGGTTAAGAGCGTTATGTAGTTCTTCTACACTTAATGGTCCTGGCTTTCTCTCAATTTAAAATTGTTTCATATTTCTTATAACATGAAACCTTCCATCATTCTTATGGATCCCATCATGAGTTTCTTTCATTTCCATGTAAAGATCAGCTATTATCTCTGAATTGTTTGAACACAATTTTTTCAATTGAAACCCTCCACGTTGAAGCATGTCTGTGAGTTTCTCTCGAGGTGCTCGTGCTTCAGATATAGAGTTTGCACCTGTCATCACATCATCTCATAAAAGTCTCTCATTACTTCTAGGGAGGCCAACGGAAAGTCATATTGTTCATCTGACGCAAGTTGTTGAAAATATCTTGTCTCTAAAAAGGGTGCTGAAGCAGTACCAAAAGTTACTGTTGCAAACCGGAATATCTTGACCGATTTCCAAGGGTTATCTTGCCATAGGATTCTTTGTAAATTAGTATCTGCTGGATCCACCTGTATCTGCCTATACATCTTTGTAATGTCAGTAGTCATGACAAACCTGTGTAATCTGAATCTGGTCACTATTGAAAATAGGTCTTGTTGTACTGTTGGCCCAACTATAAGTGCATCATTAAGAGAAACTCCTGTTGAAGATCATGCGGATGCATCAAATACCACGTGAAGTTTCTTAGTGCTGCTACTTTCGTTTCTTACCGCGTGATGTGGTAAGTAATACTCCCTTCCAGAAGAAGAGTCAATTTTCTGGTTTGAGACTGGTTTCATGTGATTAAGAATTTCGTACTCATTCATGAAGCTAATATAAGTGTCTTTGAGTTCGAGTGTTTTGAAAACTTCCTCACTAAATGTTGGAATCGTTGTACTGCATTGTTAAAAGAATCACCTAGTTGAGTTATGTTCTCCTTAGCTGGCAATTTGACTATAAAGCGTCCTTGAGAATTTCCTTGAAGTTGTTCTTAGTGTGTTCCTCACATGATATCTCTTCACTGGACTGACAAGGTGTAGAAGAGCAATCGTCTAACTGCCAGAATCGTTGTATCAGTCTGTCAAGATTATCTGTCATGGTAAAATAACACAATGTGTTTGTATGTGCGTGTTTAATTGAAGGTGAATGTGGTTCTGAAGATGCTCTTAGATCAGTCTTGCCTGAATCTATCCAACCTAAAATTGTCTTCTGCAAAAAGGTTAATTTGAAACTCTAATTTGAACTATGCGCAAAAGTTCAACGAATAGTTCTGCTCCAATTAACATATCCACACTACCAGGTTAGTTGAAATTTGGATATTCAAGGTTAACTGTGGCTGGAATTTACCAACGTGATATGTCTACATGAGTAACAGGTAAATCTTGTGTGATTTTACGCAACACTAGGAAATCAAAATTAGCTGAATATGCATTAAATCTAGAATTTATCTTGCATTGAACGATGTATGATGCTCTAGTTGTTGGCTGCGCTATGCCTGATATTGAAGAGAAGCAATCCTTCGCAAACCAAGCCTTTGCACAAGCTCTTCTGTGATACTATTTGAGTGAGAACCTGAATCTAGTAGAACTCTGCAAACATGTGGGTCTCCATTTACATCTAGCACGTCAATCAACGCTGTTGATAACAATACTCTGACTGGTCTAATCTGAGATATATGTGCACTGGTAGTTGTCGTTTGACCTTGAAACTCTACTCCTGAAGATTTGTTAGAAGCCTGTGTGTCGTCTTCCCGATTGCACTATATTGAAGTCCTCTTATCTAATAACAATATCGGCTGTCTTCTGACATCGTTAAGGTGAAGTAATGTGCTATGTTTTTTGATGCAGATTCCACATGTATTCGAATTGCATTGGTTAACCTGATCGCCATCATCCTTGAGACAGTTGAAACATAAATCTATTCTCTTGACCTGTTGGATCCTCTCTGGAATAGAAAGTTTATTAAACGTATCACAGTGATATATTTGATGTGCTTGGTTACATAATTTAAACGTCTTTAAATCATGTAGTGTTACATATGCCCTTTTTTTATTGAGCATAGTCTTAAAATGCCAGCTACCCTTTACAATTGACCGTGAAGGTTTTTTTGTGAAACTTTGTTGGATTCAACCGCTTCTAATATTTGACATATGTGAGTTGTTTCATTGTCGGCAGCGTGTTCCCTGGTATTGAAGTTTCCCATTCACAGTGTGTTATCTAATTTGTTTGTGATAAGATAGATCAATGATGTCCCACGTTTATGTTGGTTGGTTCAAAGCATTCAAAGCTCATATATATTTATTGGTTGCATCTAGGATTTGACGTAGATATCCAGACCATTCATTTTATACCCGCTATGACTCAAACAAAGCCTGCTGTGCACATGTTTTCCCAAAAAAACTCTCTTAGTTTCATATCTCTCTTTCAATAGAGTCCAAGCTATATCATATTTGTTGGCTGACTGCCGCAGGAGCGGCTTCGTTTGACAACATTCCAACTGCATGACCTTGAATGTATGTCTCTTCTGAAGCTGTGAGATCAAAATATGTGTCTTCAAATGTCTCCCTTTCATTTGTATGTACTAATGAATTATCAATTGATTTAATTTGTAACCATACAGTTTCAAAATCTATCCAACATTGTTCTTGTTTTGATCATTTTAATTTCAATTGAATTAATGATTGATTGTGATCAAAATTCTCAAAGTAGGTTATAAATGTAGTGACATGTGTCTTTATTTGGCCTCTTTTTAAAGTTAGTTTTTTTATTTCCTCATCCATGATTCGTACACTGATATTGATTTATTATTTACACATATATTTTTGGCTTGTCTTAGAAAATGAATCAAAGGTAAATAATGAATAATTAACTTGTTAATTATATTGAACTTGGATTTGAAATCAATGTTGGTTAGTGGAAAGTTATATGGAAGGAGAATTGTGATGCACTCACCAAAATTGTCTTGAATAATTAAAATTTACAGTGTTGTATTTGAACGTTTTGTTTGTTGCACATGTTTGATTGCATTTCACTTAGATCCCTTTTGCGATGCACTTTAATTTACTGTTCACACTAGTTGATCTCGGTTTGGAGGATCAATGTATTTTGTTGATTTATTAATGAACTGTACACTATTTTATTTTGTATTACGCTACCACATTTGACCGTCCTGGTCCAGCTGTCATTTCTTCCCCTAGCAGTGACATCAAAAAAACACTCTTATCACCTAAGACGCAACAAATAGATAATTAAAATACAGGAGAAATTAATGAATATATTTTAAATGAAATCCAAATATTAATTAATTCAAAGAATTCTAAGGAATTTAGAGATGATTATTCAAATCTGTCAACACGTTAGCGTGTGTTTATTTAATGAACTATCAATCAACATTTAACCAACACATAATTATCGTGTGTTTCGTCTAAAAAATTATTAAAAACTTGATAAACTTGATGAACTTAATAAACATGGACGTTTTTTCGGGCTTACTAAGTGTTTTATGTATACTGTGACGTGGCATATTTGGGGACTGCCAAGTTCACCTATTGTTATGACTTCAGGAAAAATCAGACCCGAAGATATAGATAAATACGGCGAAAAGTTCTGCGATACCGAATTCAAACATCAACCCACAACTGCATGCCATTGTAATAATTAACTATTTGTTACAGGGCCCATATGGACTTTTGAATCGATCGTCTCCGTACATGCAGAAAAAATATCAAAAGAGCTTTCATAGAACTACGTAGACGGGCATGACAGATATCCAAAATACCGTTAACGGCATCCCGTCGATGGAGGGCGCTTGGCCACGATCCGTTCTTGAGCTTTGGAGATAGGACCATCATTGATTGGGCCCACAAAATCTCCTCCTGTTGAGAGATTTCTATCCCTAAATGAATGTGGTGCTGTGAAATTTCATCACTTTTTTTTATTTTGTATTTAAATAAAAAGAAAAGGATAGTGATAAAGTGACGTTCAGTATTAATTAGACCAATAAAATGGAACAATTTCAGTTGGGATTATTCAGGGTGTTATGCATTTATTTAGCTGTCCATCTCGTAAATATGTATATTTTACATTAAGTAATGTTACTGACGTCTCTAACAAACCATGCGATGAACCATTAGCAACTTTCTTGACATTGAGAGATGAAAATCCCTTTGCAATGATGCTGACCCACAATGAGGTTGCTTCATTTAATGCTTAGAAAATCAAGATTTACATTGACAAAAGCAAGGTATTTTCATTGAGGAACACACAGGAGTATCGGAGAGTAATTCTCTCAGCCAGGTATGTACCATGTATCCGAATAAAATAGTGTGATCTTATTTGAGAATGTGGCGACATGTCGTCAAAGATCTTACTTCCTTTTAAGCTTACGTATCCTGAACGACCTAGCCCATGCATCCTACCAATTATTATTTTATAAAGCACTGGTAAATATAGATGATGACTCACACTGGAGCAGTACCTTAGCAATAAACACTTTGTGTAGCTATTCTTTCTCACAACAAATGAATCATAGAATTTAAAATTTATCAGGGTAATTTTTAAATGAGTGTTTAGGAAAGGGGAGGAATCATGTAGAAGGAGCCCTACGGATTATAAAATAAAAATAGAGAGAGTTGTATAAATTAATAGAAGGAAGGGTGATTCAAAATTTTCTAAATTAATAATAAAACTACGTATTTCAATGTTAGATAAATTAAATTTTGCACGTGGGCTTAAGGACTATTTCAAATAAACATATATACCAAACTTTTTAAATTTTTTAAATGGAACTCTGGGGGAAGTAGAAAAATCATGTCAGGGAATAGAGGAAATTCAATTTGTCATAAATGTAAACCGGACACTTTATATAGCAAAAATCCAAACTGAGGTAGTGGAGTTAAATAAGCATCTCTTCTAAGGGATCTACAGTATTCCACCGGAATCTAATAATGTTAAAAGTATTACTTACCTTGAACTTGAAGATGTACTGTACGCTCTGATCTCCCAAAAGGATTCTTTGCGATGCAGTTGAAAGTTCCACTATCCGATTTAACAGTGTTTGAGATATGAAGCTCTGATAAAAATCCGCCTTTAATAGTTGTCTCCTTAACATCATATCTGCAAAATAAACGTTATATTTCTTGTAGACAAAATATATTTTTTGTTTTCCAACAGTTATATTGTATGAAGATGGAATGATCTCAGGTTACGAATGAGACCATAACAGCCTTTAATAGAACCAGTCTCTCACCATCTCTATCAAATAAATCTCCAGTATTCAAGTAAAATATACAAATATCTCTAGAACCACTCAAAATAGAAAAATAGCCAAATTTTCAATAGTAAATAATAATTTAAGTTCATTTTTATCACGATGAATATAACATTTTACTTTTACTCTGAACGACTGACCAATGATTTTTGCCTCCACTTCATTTCTAGTGCCGAAACGAAGATATCGTATAGTGCTCTAAATCACTATACCAACCTTGATATTTTTACGTTCCTCGCCAAGATCAATAAATTGTTGTGACAAGCGTGTTAATTTGGCAACATGTTCGTCCACATAATCATTTTTAGCCGGTTTTGTACAGCAAATATGTCGAATCAGACATACCTTATTGCTCAATGGGTATTTTTCATTATGATTTTTGAGAGCCCCGCATGCTTCCTTTGATGTCCTTGTATTTCTTGTTTGGCACAATTGGTTGTCATCGACCAAAAGACCAATTCATCCGCGATATTGATCATCAATTATTACCAATTTATAATTTCTTCAGCAGTTGTGCTATCGGTTGATTACTTGGGCCTATCCTTATTCATAACTCTTTTCCCACCCTTGGTAAACAGTGAACTTGCAATCAGTTGCGATGGTCGGTATAACGGACCGGGCTCCTGAAGGGCGTTTGTCTTGAATTGGCGAGAGAAGCCTGGAGGGCGCTTATCTCGAGATTGTGAAAGCAGCCCGAAGGTCGCTTTCCATCAGTAGTATAAATATTTAAAATAAATCAAGAGTAACTTATGGGAGAGTGACCTTTATCGAGATTTATGACATCTGGGTGATTTGAAGGACCAAGTGCCAAATATTACAAAAATATTGTTCTTCTGTACAGCAAAGTTGTGACAAGTAGGATGGCTTAAAATTATTACAAACATGTTTATAGTTTATATCCAATACAATAAAATAATTTAAGGTAAATACAGATACACAGTACTTAGTTATTTAGACATTTATTCGTTTCCTTGGTGTGGAATTTTTAATCCAAATCCTCGGAATCTAGGGGGGGTTTTGAATCCTTAGGGCGGGAAAATACATCCCTCTGTATCAGTGTAATCTAGCAGGTCCGATAGACATTAGTCTCGCCATCCTATCTGGTCTTTGTGGCTCGGTGGCTCCGTGGGAAAGTTGGCCAGCCTCAAAGGCTCGCAGGAGTGTGGTAGTAGAGAATACTCTGAGTATAGTGGGACGTAACACGTTCTACAACTTTGGTTTTAATATAACATTACCATACAAATAGTTCTCACCATTCAATTTCGAAAAAATAATTTTTGTTTCCGCCATTTATTTATTGCTGACGCTACACGGCTTTTACTAGCCTTATTTTTCTATTATATTTTTATTATCCTTGCTTTAGGCCCATAATATATCTGTTTCATCTTTAATATTTTCAACAGAATAGGCAAATCAAGTTATATATAAAAAAAATCTTGGCAACATTGTCTGAATGTCATTTCCAACAATACGACCCATGAAAAACGCTATGAATTTGTCATGTTAATCCTTCCTTAACATACTAAGCTTATGGTTTTTAAATACATTACCTTGGTTTTAGCTGAGCTGGTAGACGCATGTCTTCCCTCTGCCATACGATGCTCATAGGACCATCGCCATGTGCCTGACATTGTAGCGTCTGAGAGGCACCCCGACGGACAGTTGACTGGGTGGACTTCACCTCAAACATGGGAGGAACTGCACAGAAAGTTATCAATTAAATCAAAATAATTAACTTAAAATCTAAGAAATAATTTGATTCACTTAAATACTAGTAAACCTTCTGCCACATTACTTTCCTATCTTTAAATACATCATGACCTGACTGTATGATAAAGGTATTAAGAAAAAACCTACCAAGAGAAAACTTGACACAAAAATGGTGTTCCAATCAATAATAAACCATTTTTTGACTATATTACGAGCTTAATTTATATCCATAAACATAATTTTAAACAAATTTTATAATCGTTTTATATTAATATGTTTTTTTAAGTCATACTACCATGTTGTAGCCAAGGGTGCACATTTAATCCGCAATCTATTCACTGTCTTTGAATCGTCATAGCGGAATCCAATTTTCAATATCTTAAAGAGTAAATTTATATATTTCATTTATTGAGGCTTTTAATGAGATTACATGCATTTATCTCGAAGATAATGTTTTATTTATATGTCTGACTGTTCCTTCTGAAGTTATTAAAAAAGCTTGTAGAGAGGTGGGGCTTTCATTGAAATCATACTTTGAAATGGTTGTGCAAAAGTTCCATGGCGTTGTTAATGGGTGGTTCATGATTTCTTACAGCATAAATTTGATTCCATAATTTAAATGTGTAGTGATCTTCGGAACCAAATTGATGTCCTTGTATGAAACAGACTACAATGTGTGTTTTTTCAAAGTAATTCACAAACTGCATCATTTGTCCTGCAATTGTCATGCGTAGGAAAGATATACTCACCATATATTTTAGAGAAAATATAAGCTCAAAATCCAACTCATATTCCTCCAATGTTAGGATAGTTGCACGCATTTTAAATTCCCATTAATATTATTTTTCACCAGGAATTTTGATTTAGTTTAAAGACCAGTTTCATAGTCAGAATTAGCACGACTTAAGTACGAGTCGATACTAAATACAGGACAACACCTACCTAGACCAGAATGGAATGGGCCAATTTTGCTTATGAAACTGGCCCATTATATTCGAGTTTAGGTAGGTGTCATCTTCTTTTGTTTGTGAGGAAAATTAACTTTCGAGTTCCTAATGCCATGGAATGTGTTCTGCTTAGATTTTCCTACGGTACAGACACCACTTTGCATTTAACCTTACTGCTGATATATTTTTTATTTATAATGTATGCTTAAGTTTAAAGATTTGTTATTGACAGTTCTACAAGGCCACTCAAATTATCAGGTCCAAACGTGTTTTATCTGGTTCATATATTGACTTAACTGATTTGCTATCGGTTTTAAGATATCACTTTAGTAAAATATATTTATTATTTTACTACAGTGAATCAAGTCAGCTCATAAAAATGTGTTTTTTCTGACTGTATCTTATTATATTATAATGTGGTACCTTTTTATTTTGCAAACAAGTATAAAACATATAATTTAATGTTCTAATCTCTTAAATAAACTATTATTTTGTAACTAAATATAAATGACTTTTACATATATTTTAATACTATTTTAGAAATGCTAGGAAAGCAACAAAAGCTTCATAATATTATATTGAATTATAAGTATATAATGAATACTTGATGTTAAAAAACCTTAGTGGTAGTTAAATATAAGCTCGAAATATTATAAAAGGCTGCATTTTCATTCGAAATCATCGACTTATTGTTCAATATTTTAAATATATATATATATATATATATATATATTTGTAAATATATATATATATATATATATATATATATATTTGTAATATTACAATGCTTATATGATTCGTCTTATGTTAATCCAAATTTATAAATAATTTAAACTCTTAAAGAATATAACATAGTATTTGTTTAGTATTCATAGGCTAGTGAATAATGGAGAAAAGCCACTTAAACCTAGAGATGTAGATTTTGGTACTATTGAGAAGCGGGCTTGCTAATCCACCCTTTCTACTGCATATGCAAATAGAGTAACTAATTCATTTTAATGCAAAGCTCTATACCAACTCTAAAAAAATAAAACCAAGTTACTTAAATAAGTTGATAAATGGGATATTTAACTGGGAAAAGGTTTTTAGAAGTAAAAATATATATGCAATATGTTTTCTAGCCTATAATAAAATACATTAGTACAATCATTCAAATACACATTTCATTGATTTAAATTTTCATAACATTTTATTAAAATACGTTGAAATTTTATACTTGGTAAATATTAAAAGTTTAATCTTATACCAAATCCAAAAAAATTTGTAAATATTTGATAAAATCACACACAAGTTGGTGTAAAATAAAGATTAAACCATCTTAAATCTTTAACAAATATATCGTAGAAGTTTAAAAAATGCCATGTATGCCTACCATGAACGGTTAGCATGACAAGTGCGCTGAGACCGGCTCCAACTCCATTTGTTGCCTCACATAGGTACTGGCCTTGATGTTCTGGAAGCGCCTGCCTGATGTATAAAGTGCCATTACTGAACAGTTGCAGACCTCGACTCCGCACCGTCACGTCCTGGTATTCGCTAGGATGCCTTCCTAGTCACAAACCGGTAATATTATTACTGCGGCTGAATACAATATGCTTCAAATAAAGGGACCTTATTTTTAAGGACTTCTCAGATATATTCCAATCTGAAAATTGAATACAAATGACACTTCCCTGTGCTATTCTAAATACAGAATTTAAGATGTTTCATGAATATTATGTGTTAAGTATATACCTTTTAAGTTACTTATTTAAATGTTGAAACAAATATCCTTTTAAAAATCTACCCTCAGTAATAAATCAGCGAAATGTAATAATAATAACTATCTAAAATTTAATCAATTATTGATATTAAGAATATTCCTCAATGTTGAGGTTTCATTCCAACTGAACAATACACATTATCAATACAACATAATATATTATAAATTTATAAAATGATGAAATATAATATATTATATATAAATAAGATTATTTGAATATATAAGGAGACTAAAATCACAATTTTAAAATCTTTTTTCTACTTATCTCAATCCCTTGCTTGAATCATCTGTTTTCAAATAATAACTTTCTAATATCTGGCCAGATTTGCCACAGATATATCCAGATATGGCTTTATCTGGCAATTGATCTGGTCCAAATCTGTCTTGACCTGGTCAAGATTTGGCTTAACCGTTCCAATACTGTAATTAAACATATTATATTATTCTTAAAAAATGAAATATTACTTTTACAATCTCAGATTTCGTGACTCACAGAACTGGGTATGTATACATAAGTGAGTTCTTGAGGATCTCGAGTGGTTTTCTATACAAAGTTAAATAGGAAAACTATTCAAGATGGCTATTAGTTTACACAGGAATATAACCACTGGTCAGATCTGGCATTTTTACACATGTTTAATGGTTGACCTTCTCTCTTCCTTTCATTTTCCCATTCTTGTATCATTTTCAAGATATTGTACCTCTCATTCTTTGTACTAGGTCGTACAATCTTAATCATTTCCTTTCTAATTCATCCAGTATAGTGTTATCATCTTTTATTAACCTTCATATATCTGGTTTTTTAAAATCTCTTTTGTCTATATTTTCTGGCTTATCTTCTCCAGAATCAATTTCAAATGCAAAAAGTCTATCTCTGGGTCTGTAATTCATTGTCCACACTTACATTCCATACAGGATGATACTTTGCAGAATTGACTTAGTGATTATCATTTTTGTTTTATTAATAATATTCCATCTCCATGATATCGCATTTATCATTCCGATTGTCTCTATGCCACTGCGGATCCTCTTCGCAATTTACATGTCTGAGGTTCCATTATTTTCCAGAATTGAGGCAAGGTGACTGAAATTGTCCCCTTTTTTAATTATTATTCCATCAATAAATAGTCCATCAGGATAATTTATCAGGTACTATGTTTTCTTGTAATCGATTTTTATACTCAACTTTCAGTATTCTGGTGAAATCTGATTGTATATATAATCTGTGTCCTCCCATCTTGTGTAATAATAGCTTGGTCTTCAGCAAAAATTAGTTAGGTGGTATAAATAAATTCCACCTGTGAGTTATAAGCCAATTCCTTAACATTTATGGGACCATGTTCTAAAACTTACTTCTACTGTATGTAGATTTTAAAATGTGTCAGTGAAATAGGGCAGTATTGCAATAAGTCTTTGCTGGAGGCAAACACTCATAATACCAAAGAACCACTTATACCTTTATACATATTACCCTTGGGTATTTCCTCAAAACATTAATTTAAGTGTTATCAAAATTTGCCGTGTATAGTGATTCCCATATCATCTTTCTTGGAACCCCCTCATCTACATTTTATAGGTCTATTATTAACAATCCAACATATTTATATCTATGTCTAAACTTATCAAGTACTTGCTTTAAAGTAAGTATCTTATCCACACATTACCTACCAGAAGTCAAGATTTTCATTACTGCAGACAATTACAGTTATATGTAACTTTAATTTTTTTAATTCTTTAACAACCAATTATCTATTCCCACGCTATTCTTCTTTATTATTCAATTAGCATCAATAAACGAAAGTAAAAATATTGTATATATAGAAGTTATATCTTACTCTTCAAAAGAAATGTCATCTTTTAACACTATTTAGATAATAAGCTATATTTTGATTTTGTATTTTAGTAAGCCTACTTTCCACTTTTTGTAACACAATTTAAAACATTAAGAGACTAATATTTATACATAATTTAGGATTTGGTTACTTTTTTATGTGATGTGATTAATTTGATATACTATAAAAGAACAAAGTTAATTGATGGATTCCCCGTATGAAGAACGGGTACACCAGATACATTTATCTGGACAGTAGAATTTTTGTGGTGCTTTCTTTTCGTTGTTGGTAGTATAAATGTTAAGGACACCAACATATCTAGATTAAGATTTTTTTCTGTATGTTCGTTTGTTGACAGTAAACTCAAAAAGCACTCATCGGATTGATATAGTACTTCTGTTGTACTCCTTATTTTTCAGGGTGAGCTATATAGGCTTACCATCACATTCTTTCATCAGCGAATGAATTAGTGTGAAAAAAATATAGCGTAAACAGTGAATATTCTTCGTGGCTGGTATTGCAATTATTATATAAGATGGCACGTGATATGGGGGGGAGAGAAAGGTTTAGTCCGTGTTTCTTCGTGAATCTTCGTACGCAGATCAAAACATTGTTCTTAAAGTTTAATTCTTTTCTAGCTTTTGAAGTTGTCGATTATGTTGATGTATTATTTAGTGTGAGTGAAGCCACGTGCGAGTGCAAACAACAATAAAAGTGTTTCCATTAATTAAACCAAATTATTAATTGTAAAGTATGTTTCATAAGTAACAGCATAATGACACATTGGTAGGATACATAGCAGACGAATACAATACACTCTAATCTGGTGGTGACAAACCAGTAGTTAAAGAGGAGTGAGAACTATTAATGTATCATATTGAGCTGGTCAAGTTCTGATCCAGGGAATTCTGGTAGAAATACTCCTGGTGCCAATATGATAGTATGCCATATATTTTAAGGTGGATGTCAGTATGGCCATATTAGATTTACTACTGAAGCTCTCAGCGACCAGTAGTAGTTTATTTTCTACCCTTTAAATCATTACTAACATTTTTGTACCCAAATGAATTATTAAATAATTATTTTGTTTTCAATAAAATATTATATATTAATAAAATATATCATAGATCGAATTTAATACTCTATGTATGGAACTTTTATTCCAAATCCAAAATATGTATTAATATTATACACAACTATACTGAATTGACCACTGACATACCGATTATTTTTCTCCATATTAGAGTGGGATTTGGGAATCCTTCCGCTTGGCAATGGAACATGACCGTCTCATCCCGTGAAACTTTGTGATCACGTGGCTCAGCCACCCAACGTGGCGGCACTAAAACACAAATTAACATATTAAATGAACCAATCTACCACTCAAACTCACAGCTAAGCTAATTATTTGTATCTTTAAATTTACACTTTCATATTTATTAAAAAGTAAGTAACCACTCCTAATAAAAATGTATATATAATAAAATGGTGTGGTTTTTCTACAAGTGATGGCTGGATTTTAATTATCAGTGAACTATTTAAAATATAATAATTTGAACCTAAAATATTGCTAGATAATATAGGTCATACTCTATTTCCATTTAATTTTGATGGTCATTTCTATATAATGAGTTAAATATGTATTTAGATTAGTGATTTTCATTAAAGATTCTTTGTGACCTAGTAAATCAAATATAACTATTTTCTAAGTGGGTTCTACTTTAAATTGTGGCTTTATATATTTTAAATGAGTAAATATCTCAAATGTTCAAACCACATCAAAAAATACTTTGGTTTACATAAACAAGGAAACATCTGGATGGTAATATACTAATATTATCTGTTCCAAACTATGTTTTAAGGAATACAATTCTGTTCCAAGCTATAATTGAGTTCAATATTAAAACCATGTAATTCAAACAATTTAATCCGGGATTTTCATTGGTCCAATAATATTGTGAGATAATTTAATATATTGTTTTTTTAAGTATTATTAAAACTAAATACATACACATAATAATGTATTCATATTGTATTTATTCAAATGTCATTTTTATAAAAGGAAATAGTTTGTGATCTAATACGTGTCTTGTACAAAACTAATATTTAAAAACAATCCGTTTCAGTGGGTGCATGGTCTAAGGCACCACTCTCGCAGTAGACTAGACTGTCGATGTTGTGGAGATCGATGTTTGAAATCGGTTGGTTGTACGAAGAGTGTTTTTTCCGAAAAGGTTTTCCACTCTTCCTCCACACAAATGGGGCTACAATTCCTATAAAATAAACTTCCTTGTCACTAAAACCCCTATCGTAATTAGTACAACAACGTCCAATCCGAACGGATAGTAAGATGCGGTGATAATAAAATGTATGTATTTAAAAATAAAAAATTAAGTTCTTATAATTTAAATATATTTTTATATTTTATATTCTGGAGTTTTAAGATTTATATTGTCATTTTTAATTTAAAAAATGTATATTTATAATTATTGTTTTTATGTTACTTTTTTTTGGCATAACATTTTTAAAATCATCTTGTTACGAATGAAATCTCTATGTTATATTAATGTACTGCACAAATATCCATATTGAGTGAAAAAATTGAATATATATATAATTCAAGATAGTAAGATTTAAAGAAAATTAATATTTAATATTTCCGAGAAAAGAAATAATATAATCACCAATTTATGAGGTTTTAAGTCTATAAAAATGTTAATATATATACCTCATATACTACACGTTAAGTTATCATAATAACTTACATTTTAAAATTAGTGCACCCTTCATTTACATTGAAAGTTAAGATGTTTATCTTGACGGGTTATATTATATTGCAGCTTATAAGACATTTATACTATAGTCGGTTAAAGTAAGCCTACTTTCAGGGCAAGTGGAGTATACATCTTTCCTCATTAAAATGATTTTATATCAACTCAAAATAAAAATGAATAATTATTTTTGCTGCTATAAAGACAAGGCCACATTATTATAAGACCTTTCAAAGATGTTTAGTTTAATATTAGATAGCTACCAATTACCAAATATATATAAGATATATATATATATATATAAGCTATGTTTTGCATAGGTTATATATATATATATAAGCTATGTTTTGCATGGGTTATATATATATATATATCTATTTAAATATATGGTATATGATATATGGTATATATATAGCATTGGCTATTCCAAATATATCACTCCTTTAGTGAATAGGTTTGACTCATTAGAAAAATGTAAATAATCTCCATAAATATGATATTAATGACCTAATTTATAAGGATTCAATTCAAAGTTTAATATTGTTTGTGTTAATAATTTAACTACTGTTGCCAAATTTTTAAACTAAGTGGGCAGTAAATATAATATAAATGTGTATAAAGTAGCATGATAGGCATGAAAGGAGTGTCTTATTTTAATAAAATCATGTGAACATAATCAAATCCCGGGAAGGGAATACCTTTCGAATTATAAATGAAAAAATTGATGTGTTCTTGTATTTTCTCAAATATCTTACTAACCGTTATAATCTTTATCTATTTTTTTCCATTAAACATAGCTCATTAGCCATATGAATTCTTAATTTAAAAACATAATATCATTGTTAATATTTAGTTTTGCACAATAAGTTGAGAATTAACGAATTAATAAAATTGGATCTTAATTAAGATTAGTAATAATTATTTTAATATTCTAAAGACGGCTGTTTTCTTCTTTATAGTAAGTAATTATTTTACAAATGGCTTATCTTAACCGTGATATCATTTGTGAATTTATTGTACGGTGAGTTTTATTGATTTTCTGTTTCATATTGCCCACAGTTGTTGGTGCAGTAAATTTATTTCAAATAAATACTTTAGAAATAAATAATGTATTTGTGTAAGATCAATGAGTGTATAATGGCAACAAAGTAGTGTTGTGGCATAAATTTCTACTAAATGTCGATGCGTATTGGATCATTTCCTGTGGAAATTTTTCAAACTCTGGTCAAGTATCATCGTGTGAATACCATAATTTCGAAGATGAAGATAATTATGTCTTTATCTATTTGTATAGAAAGAAGAGAGACTCTTATGAAGTTGATTTAAATTTCACCTTTTAAGAGCCTGTTGGAATTATGATGATGAATGATAGTAATTGTTTTCACTATACCATGTCAGTAAATCAATTACAACGCCGTTGTTAAAAATTTAGAAGTCAAAGGAGTTTTCAACAGCAGAGCATATTACTTTTTGCCTATTAATCTCGTCATTGTTAGATAATATAGATTCATTGTATGAAAAGTAACAAAATATAAAAATTAGTGTATTTTGATTTCCAAAACAAATACAACAACCCAGTAGATCACGAAAATATTTCCAACAAGGTTTTATCCTATTTCGAATCATGTTGCTTAGCTATTTGAATTGAAATGCGAGTTATTTCTAAAAATTACCATTTTTAAAGGAGCATTAGTGTGTGCGTTTACATTCACCAATGTCAAAACCTGTGTCGAAGTCGTACCATAATATTTATATCTACGCCTACTTAAAAAACCTTTGGTGGCCATCAAACAAAACTTTAAGTAACGGGCTTATAAACATAACAATACCACATATGGTGTATCAAAATTGGATTATTCATCATTAAAATTAATCATTAATTACATATATTTGATTAAATATTCAATAAAATTGTAGGTCTATATTCATTCTCTTTATTTTCAAAAAATATGCGAACTTTAAAATTTAAAATACTAAAATAACTAGATAGCTCTTACTATTTACATAATATTAATGATGATTTTTAATTGTACACTCTCTTACCACTTTAAAGGTATGTCCCTATCTTATAAGTTACACCATATTGGAACCGAATAGGGGTAAACGAAAGGTATACTCCGCTTGCTTATCTTGAAAGGAAGCAGTCTTAACTTGATGGATTTCACCATGAACTCTATACTATATGCTACACCATTGAAGGATTTCTACCTTTTGGTTTAAAAGAAGGGCACATCAACAAGAAAGTAAGTAGATATAGCATCTAGCAGTGAGGTGGTATTGCTTGAAAGTATATATTCAACTAGTTTAAACTTTAGGGGCCTACCTAGGACATACTTTCCCCATTCACAAAAAGTGGCACTACCCTCCAACCCATATTCAAAGTCCAATGTGGACTGTGTTTAATGCAAAAAATGTATTCTATTATGTGGCAACTGAGTGTAAACTTTTTTCTTTATGGCAATTATACTTAATAAATACTCAGGGTAAAGTTAAATCTTCACATTTACACCATTTCTAGGTAATGTTAATATTATTACTCTTATTGTTTCCATGTATTTTGAGTAGTCAACTCGTATCTTCATCAGGTTATTTAAAATAATTATTACTGTTTAATTCTGGTGCTTTGACTTTCATAAGAGTTTGAATTTAAGTAACAAAGATTTTCCTTAGCAATAAATTATTAAAAAAATGGCCAACAGCAGCACATCAATTATATAAAACATTAATAAAGTCTTCGTTAAGGCTAGTTAAGGGTTAATCTGATAAAACTTACGACACTCCACTATAATGTACGGTTGAAATTTCAGTGTACTCCACAATAATCACATAATATTCAAAATATTACAAATACCACTAAAAATAAAAATAAAAATTATAAGTAATGGGTTAATCTTAAAAAAAAACCCATTATAATATATTATACACAAAGGGAAATAGTTCCTATAGATGAAAGGTGTTAAAATAAATGAATGATTTACATGACCTATTATATAAAAAACATGCACTATTGTTACCTGTATAAAATAAAATAATGTAATTTATAATGATTTTAAAATAGATAAATCCAAAGAGAATTTTGAATCACACAATAATATAAATAAAATATGTAAATATCTTAATAAAAAAATAAATAGACTAAAATTAAATCCAATATTGAATATATATCATAGTTTAGATAATCTTAATTAAATATCTATTGCTAACAAGCAATAAATAAGTAGTGGATATTAAAGAATACATAATTTTAAATATTAAAGTGATAATTATTCACAATTTAATCTAATTAAAAATACCTATTAATAAGTAACATTATAAACGAGTAAAGATCATAATAACGTTTGTGTTAAAGATTTATCGACTATAAAATCTAATCCATGTATGAAATATGTCTGAATAAATGTAATACTATTACTACGCATCCATAGAAACAAACCCAACTAACAATATACCAGTTTACTTAGAGTGGAACAATGGATTCACACACAAAACATCAGACTAAAACATATAAAAGAGTGCAAAGATCTTATAGCTTTTGAAAAGATTTTATAGAAGGTCATACTAAAGTACGTAAATGATTTAGAACGAATGTTCAACAAGCTCACGAATGAAATATTAAAGACTACATGCTTGAGCAAATGTAATTTACTGAATAAAACCAGCGGATCAGAAATCAAATCACAATATATATTAGTGTAGATACGGCATGAACTCAAAGAAGTATCAAATGACCTGACTGGTTTTGCGTTGACAACCATTGGTAGGAGACATGGGGTATAATAGATACACCTTACGATTAAATAGAGACTACATTTAGTAGATGAACCTTTGTGGTCACGCTGATTCTATGAAGACAAGTACGTGCTTAGGTGTGGAATCGACATCTGAACTACATCTTAAGTACCCGCCGTTTACCTTGCTTAGTTACACTATTGTGTAGAATCTAGGTTATATACTATGAAGTGTAAGATATGATTGAAAACTTTCTGGGCAAACGGAGTGTACATAACCTTCTTCTGTTGTTCCTGTTGATTTGATACTTGCAGTAAACCATAAAAATAATAGTTTAGCAAGCAAATAGCTTTATAAATTGGTATTTATTCAAATAGAAACTATTTCCTCTGAAATTTTACATAGTCAGAATAAATACATACGTTCTTGTTACCCAGCTCTTGTATCAATAAATATAAGATGAGCAATTAATTTTTACATAATACTTTTAAAATATGTGACACTACTTCCATGTATGCGATAGTTAATAAATAAATAATTAATATTTGCTACGTATCATAATATGTATATTATACTTTTTATAAAATTTATATAGGCTATATATAATATATAGATATATTTGATTATTAATATAAACTATGTATAAATATTTGATTATTTAAATATGCTACTTGATTTTCACTTACAACTAGTTAAATTGAAATTACATTTTCCTCTCATAAATCATAATATTAAATCAGTTCAAATATTTTGTAATTTTTAGTGCAAATAATGAATATTTATAACCGATTATTATAACAAATTTAATAAGTATGAGACCTATATTAATTATATTTAATACTTTTAAAACTAAGCACAGTAAAAAGGACATATATATAATGGTTCTTCATTAATGATCAATTATTCAAACAGAACAGTTACAACTCAATTAAAATTTATGTCTCTATCCCAAATTACTATATTTTTAATGTATTCTGATATATATTTTCTTTTATTAAGATTTTTTATAAACAACATTACATTTAAATTAATAACTTAAGTGTATTAATTATGATACCAATGGTGTGCTAGGGTTACAAAATCAGTTTGTATTCGACTTTATACCTTCTCTATAAAATTATGTTGTAAAATTACCTATAATTATTGAGTTTAAATTCAAATATACTATCAAACTACAAATAATGGATAGCAATAATTATTAATGTTTACTAATATAATACGCAATAATACTTCTTTTACTTTACTTTAAAAAACTAAGCTATACACTTAATTAAACTCCATAATTTTCAAATTTCAATCAAATATTAAGATCCAATACTACTTTCATACGTGAAATTAATATTTTAAAAATAATGTAATGCATCGAAAGAACATAATATACTATAAATTATTATTATTACTATTATTATTATTATTATATTTGGTACATTTTTGAATGTGTTTAGTAAACTAGCAATAAAGTTCACTTGAGATATGATAACCATAATTTTTTTACATTTGAAAATGGAAAATTTAAATTAAATATCATTTTGAAATTAATCATATAAGTCACTAGCTCCAAATTAACTGATATAAATGTTTACTAATCTAAGGTGACAAAGAAAATGTATTAATATACAGATTATTTTCAAGTCAAATAGTTTGACATTGAAAGGTAAACTCTAACAAAAAAATTCGTTTCTTACAACGAAAAGCACACACGTAAATACGCAATGTCTAAATCTACAGCAACCATCAATGAAGCCAAACCAACACATTTTACTAACCAAAAATAAATTTACATTTACATTTAGTTACATATTTAAGTATATATATATATAAACACTCTTCAAAATGCAAATGCACCCAAATATGATGAAATTATGTGGAAGAAATATATAGACATAAACATATTGTAGCTAATGATCTCAAATCTCCAAACAGCCTAGTGAAGAATGTCAAAGGCAAAACCTCCTTTTCAGGTTGAAGATATGGCATATGAAAATACAAATACATATTTTGGTTACTAAATTTATAGTGTAGGATAATAAACACATATTTATTTCCATATTTATAAACATAAAATATTTTACAAGATTTAGAACTCAACCAAATACATCAATACCACACTAAGCTGGACTAGGATTTGAGATATTACGGTCAATGGTGCAATTCAACAAAGCCATCAAGCGGTGCAGTGGTGTAACCCAACACGGCAACACGAAGTGCATAAGTCAGTGTGTTCCAAGTGTGAAGAGTTGTGGAGCGAGATTTTTAGTTTGGTAATGGTCCGTATGATTTTAGTGCAGTGTATAGGTGCGGACGAACATCAAGCCAGCCTAGTGCCAGTGTGCAGTGAAGCTATGGACCATCTTGTGCTGTCTGGGATGCCAGGTCTTTGTATGTTGTTTTTACTTAAGATGCGGTGCTGTGCCCACACAGACCGATTAGCCACTCAGCCAGCCAAAGTATATTTCGGCGGGTACGAAAGTGTAAAATTTTACCGCTAACGACAAGCTGAGCTGTGACGCTTGCAGTCTTTGCAGCTGGGTTGCCAGCAATGCACGTGTAGTTTCCTGCGTGCATCCGGCTGACGCGCGGGATGGCCAAAGTGCTTGAGTAGGCATCTTGTGTCACCTGAATCCCTAATTCTAGTGGGAGAATTTCATCATCCTTGAGCCATTTTAGGGTCAGGGGTGGGTCGCCGGCCTGAATCACGCACTGCACCTGTGTGCGAACGCCTTCGATAAGCTCCCCAAACGTGAATGGACCTATCCTAGGAGGAACTGGAAAAAGAAATTGGGTTTTGAAAAATCATTAAGTCTCTGTTATTGCCATAGATCGTTGTCCAAAAACGATAAGCATTGTTCCCCCTTACTTTCGAATCTTGCACCCTACATTGAATATTTGGTGGTAAGAATAATCGAACATGGTGAGAAAATACTTAAGAGTTTGGACAACGACAATGGCTGTTTACCGTTGACCAGTAGCCTGGAAGAATGAGAGTCCTGAGCAGCCGAATTGGAAGCCTGGCATTTGTAGATGCCTGCGTGGTGGGGCCTCAGGGTCTCAATGCTGAGGGAGCTAATATGCTCGCCCAACTGACGGACTTCAACATCTGCTTCTATGGGTGCTCCATCTTTATGCCACTCAATTTTTAGAGGCAAATCTCCCTTTGTAACGAAGCATTGCACTCCAGCTCGGTCTCCCAAGTGCAAATCCGTTTGAAATGAAAATGGAGCGATTCTTGGAGGGACTGCAACATAACTGCTTGTAAAACATTTCACAGAAAGCCACAAACAACATTTATAATAAATTAAACTATCAACATTTTTGTTTAAGTACACAATCGCTGATAATTCATTGGTATATTTTAAAAATTGTAATATATTTTCCAATTTATTAATATATTTTGTTGTTTAGTGGATTGAGAATAATAGTTTTTAGTTTTCAATATTTTAAAAATTATTTTCATAAATATTGATATTCATTAATTTTTTATTACTTCATTTTCATATACTCAGTAAGATAAAATGGCCAAGTTTCAAAATATCTGCTAGTCATTAAAAAAAAATACGTTGATTTAATCCAAGGATATTGATTATTAGTGACTTTCAAGAATAGATGGAATTTAATAAAATTTATATAATACTTGTTGATTAATAGTTAAAATTTTGTTTTGTTTTTAGGTAACCAATAAACGTTATCCAGAATAAACCAACATTTTAAATTCGTTTATTTAAAAAATCAATTTTCTGTTATTTATTAAATATTTAATTATATTGATTTTTCATATCTACCACACTTAACAATTTAAATTTACCTTTACAATATATATTTTATAGATGATTAAATTAAATATCAGCCTAAATATATTTATTTTTAAAGCCAATATTAATTAGATGAAACACTATTAGTAAAATAAAATAAAATTACTTACTACAAATTACGCTTATATAGATAATAATATTTAATAAATTATATAGTTTGTTTGAATTTATAAAATTAGTAAATGGATTTAAAAAAAATCTATTTACTTCACTTCTTTCAAACAAATTCAAAATACTCTTAATAAGTAATATTTTATTGAATGAAAATAAATAGTATTTAAAATAAATTATCAAAGGTGATAGAAGAAATAGCTTTTTATAGATTTTTGGTTTTTATGTTAGTAAAATTTAGCTTTTGATAATAAATGTATTAATAATATAAACAGCACGAGATAAAATAACTGTCATATTTTATATTACGTCACAGTAGAGATATGTCTCGTCATATACGTTACTCTCTAACATTTAAGCCCTTGTAACAGCTTACCACAACAAGGCTTGTGACGTTAATAACTACTAAATAATATATTCTTATTTAAAACTACGTGGTATTTGACCAGTTTAGATATAGATAATACATACTAATCGAATGTTTAAAAATAGACTATACTGTAGAATCATACCCACAATTTATTAAGACGCATAAAGCAAACAGTTATTCACGTAAATGTTTAGCAATTAAAAACTATTAATTTTAATTACGAATAAAATTATGATCTCAAACAATTATAATCACACTCGCCTCGGTGGCGTTGTTGGCTAACGCGCTGGTATCGTGTTGAGTTGGATTGCTGAGGACGGGAATTTAGAGGTTCGAATGCCGGTCGGGTGAACTGGGGATGGTTTTTCCTATATGGTTTTCCACTCTCCCTCCACGCAAATGCGGGCTTACTTCCTCTATATTCAACCTTCCCAATTCCTAGCCTATTAGTGTAATTAGTACATAAGCGTATAATCCTAACTGGTAGTAAGACGTGGTGCTAAATAATAATAATAATTATTATCATCATCATCATCATCATAAAGTTCACTCCTTTACCTTTATGGTCTCTATGAATCTAATTTATTTCTTTAACAAGATATTTTAAGATTGAATTATATATATATATAGTGTTTTATAGTGATATTTAAAAACATTTAAAGCGAAATTTATAAATGTATTTACTTAAACTAAAGGATAATAATGGGAAAATGGGCAAGATAAGAATGTGTATGTGAGCAATTTATTTGTACAGTACATACGTTATTTAAAATAATTTAATATAATCATTTCTGATCAATCACTTAAGAGATATAAACACTAATTTTTCTATAGAATACTAATGGTCAATAAGAATGTCGTGACTGTAGTTTGAACATCATTAATAGTACTATAGTAATTTTCAATGATTTTTCATTAATTTTCTTTATCATTTTATTAGTAGTATAGACTATCATTGCCCTGCCACTATTATTTTCAAACCTGCCTACCTATTGTCTGGACTGGCAGGTGTATTATACCATAATGTGTGAACAAAGCCGAGCCAAGTGATTTCATTATGGGGACAAAAAAGTATCAGACAGTGGCCAACATTTTATTATTATTACTATTATTATTATTATTATTACTACTACTATTATTATTATTATTTTTACTACTACTATTATTATTAGCACCCCGTCTTACTACACGTTTGGGCTATACGCAACCAACATCTTTGGTTATACTAATTTGCTTGACTCAGTACCACACCATCAATGGTCATCCTTCCCCCCAGGACTTACCATCCAATTCGGGACCTGTTTAGACCCTCCTCCCTAATCTGGAGAAAAGCAACTGCTATTCGGTCCCCAGTAGACCGTACCCTAACCCTCATGCTCGAAATCATCTGTTAGTTTGAAGCCGGAAGAACCCCACTCAGATTATGATCGATTATTGGGATAGGGATGGAAAAGTTGTGTTCCTCTATACAATGTGTGTTGCCTTGCAACGCAATGGTTATCCCTGGATCTTTCTACAACATCTTCCCTCCTCTCAGGATTTGGTATTGGAAATAACAAGTTTAAAAATGTTATAATATATATTGCCATAGTAGCAATTATAAAAGAAAAAATACAGGTTTTTCTATGAAGCTATTCCCAACATCCAAGCAAAAGAGAGAGCTAATATCGTTCTAAAAAAAAATACATTTATAGTATTCCACCAAGGCAACGCACCTGGCCTTATTCTGAATATTTTGGGCGTGTTTTACATTATAAATAACACTATACTATTTTTTAAGAGAAATACGGATGAGGGAGGTCTACTGAAAGTACAGTACATTATTATTTTTGAAACATGAAATTTTTCTATAAATGGCAGCATCACATTTGCTCAAAATGCGTAATCAAATAGTTTTTATATGAAAAATAATACATGCTTGTTAAAACTAGTACTTTTTTCAGGGTTGTTGTTGGTAGCTGATTTTTGATAAATTTGTATTTTTATATGCAAAGTATAAATTATTTTATCTATTAACTTGAACTTTTTCTAAATAACACTTCATTACTTAATTGATATACCCACTTAAATAAAAACTAGAATAATAATTAATATAAATTTGACAATATCCACAATTACACCATAAAGTCATTTGTATCATAAATTAGTTAACAGCTAGAAAGGCAATACGTTAAACTGCCGTAATGTAGCTAAGTTTTCGTAGGTGGTACGGTATACCAAACCTTGCAAACATTTTTCCTTATATAAGAAAGTCAGTCTATTGCCAGAGTATGGCTGTCTCACTGTTCGAACAGTAGCACAGATTTGACAAAAATATGAAGGTAAAATCTGGATAATTCGTAATATGTTGCTCTTTGTGTGGTGGAAACCGTATTTCTCAGTCCAGCCTGCCTGCTACAACCTGCCAATATGTGCGGGTGCAGCCAAATGTCAATGATTCACGATCTTATTTATTTACAACTCATTCAATAGGCTACTTTGCTGTGAAATATGTTTTATTATTCAATTCTATTAAGACTCGATCAATATCTGAATTTAAAAAAATAGTTTGCTTCTCAGTGTCTAATATTTAATACATATTTCCCACGTTTAAGTTTTTGTTTCATTTCTCCTCTCCTCTCACAAAAGGCCTTGGTCTAGGGCCCATGCACCTCTCCGACCCTCCTTATGGCAGCCCTGCTGATTTGTTTGAATTGATATCTTTTGTCAACTCAATTTACATCTAACTTATATTAGAGTTTTGAATTTGTCTTTAATATTTATGTTTATTGTTTATGTATAGGCTACCATGTCATATAGGTATATATATTTTTATCTTAAGATTTATTTGTAACATTCAGTCTGTTGTCATTACAATATTATGTATTTCATTATTAATATTTATTTAGTGTAAGAGAAGGTTGGTCTAACATCCTAGCTCAGTCTGTAGCGTGTCTGTTTATTGAGCTAAAGCTCTCGGGTTCAATTTCTGGCAAGGCCAAATAATGTATTATGGGTGAAATATGAGTTCCCCTTTCACAGTGATTGTCCGGGGGGTGGTTGTTGTTTATGTCCTAGTTTTATGCTAGTTTTTTAAACATGTATTGAAATAATCATTTGGTTTAGAAAGTGTATGTTTAATGTCTTAAATAAATGAAAAATAAAAAAATCAATATAAGGTTCTGTAATCATCAAATTTTGCAAATATAGCCAGCTCTGTAAATGGGAAGGTAACATCAACTAAAGTTAAACTAAAATAATTAAATATTTGTAATAATTGGTTTTAAAGGCTCATAAAAAACAGGTAATTTGCATAAACTGGTTAATGTGTCAAGAAATCTTTGTTAATCGAATTCAACGATATAGTCTTATAATATTTATCAATTGTGCATGTGTAGTTCATTTCATCTACATATTTTGAATGTAAATATGAAAAAATTAATGTTTTAATAATAACAATAATGTTTATAGATGATTATCTGGACCATCCTTAAATTATCCAGAAAGTTATCTTCTGAACATAAATTTGTAGCACTGTTTGATGATAACCACTCTATCAAATGATTCATACATTTTCTCGATTACATTAGTCATTCACTTTGCTATTTCAACATCTTTTGTAATTATCACTTAGGACAACACCAAAATACCCTAAATAAGTTTAATGTACACCAGGTTTTAAAATAAAATCTAACTGAAACATCTATGTGTATTTTAATTAGAGCGTAATCGTTTGAGAAACGCATAAGTATTCGCATAATAATTATACTTTTAAAAGCATTTTTTTGTTTAAAATAATTTTTAAAATATTTTTAAGTAGTCTCCGTTTATCCTAAACTGTATCAGACAAAGTTTAGTTTATTGTATGGTGCTATCATTCAATATAAAACAGTGTTGAATCAAAAAATGTGGGATCTTTAAGGAAAAATGTATGTATGTTAACATTTATTATTATTTAATTAAGAAAATATTACTTAAAATTAATTGAAATTTTTAATAATTTTGTAAACACACAATTATTTGAAAAAATATATTCTAGTCTAGAAGTACACAGAATGAAAAAAGATAACTTATGGATGTAAGCTATAATATGTCTCACTTACTCTTTGGTATTGGGAAATCAAAAGTTCATTGCCACACTTAAAAATGTACGCCACATATCCCTATCTTGATATAGATCTAGTCAGAATATGTTTTAGGGGATGGAATCCAGTTTGCATTAGAGGAGAATGGGAGCAATAGTTTTAAATCACACATGGAAACCATCTAGATAACACATGTCTAAAATTTGAAATCCGACATCCGCACTAACAGAGACTAGGATCAATGTGACCTCTAAGCCCAACATTTTATAGTTAATTAATAACTATAATAATGACATTATTAATAAGATTATACAACGTGTTTCTAAAACATTGCATCAAACTTTGGCAGGATACTCCTTGGGTAAAATTAGAATAATTATCATAAACAACCTAGGGTCCATCTTCAATATTAAGGGCGGTATACACCCCTAAAGACAGAGCTAAAAACGACTGTTGTGTGAAATATTATGAAAACTGCTTAGGGTATTACAACGAATCTTTGTATACTACTTATTGAAACCTTGATCATTAATAAACTAAATGTGCTGTTACCGTTACCCACCCCCATCATGTAAAAAGGGGGGGGTGTAACACATTTTTTCTAAAATAAAATATGTCAGAGTAAGTATTACCAATTTTTACTTAAGATTACAAAACAGGGAATCAAAATTAACAAAAAAGGTGTCTTGGAGAAACTGTCTAGCTTTCCCCGTTTCTGAGATAATCACACAAGTTTGAGATCAGAGCCAAGTGCAAATGCCTGCCAGGTAGGCAGCCAGAATCGCAGTTTTATTTCGCAATGCAGTCGTTTAACCATTTTTACCGGCACGTGTGACTATGTATCACGTACATTTGGTAAACAAGGCTGGTTTGTGTGTTATGATGGAGAAACTCTGATACTTTTCCTTCTTCATAAGCTCCGATGTGTTGCTATTTATTACATTAGTGAGTTATGCTTACACAGTTCACACTTGGGTGGGATTTTATTCATTACACTCACTGGAATATTGAAAGCTACATTAAGAAATACAAATTGTAGTTATTGCATGTTTTAGTTCCTAGCTTCAAAAGCAGATTCATAGCAAGTGTTCAAAATGGTGGCCCCTAACGTTATTGCAATAATTGAGGCGACGTATCAATGACTGGCGTACTCTTTCGAAAACACGTGGAGTTTCTTGAACCTTATCACATGCAGCAACTATCCTGGCTAACAGGTCTTCCTCAGATTCAACAGCTGTCTCGTACACCAAAGCTTTGACAAAGCCCCACAGAAAGAAGTCTAACGGATTTAGGTCAGGAGAGCGTGGTGGCCACGCAACAGGCCCACCTCTTCCTATCCATCGGGCAGGAAATGCAGTGTTGAGGTAGTCACGCACAGCTCTTGTGAAATGAGGTGGGGCACCGTCATGTTGTAGCCACATGCGTTGTCTAACGGAGAGCGGTACATTCTCGAGGAACTGTGGCAATGCAAATTTCAGAAATTGGTAGTAGATGTGGCCAGTCAAACGTCGTGGCATCAGGTAAGGGCCAATGAGATGGTTACCCACAATGCCTGCCCAGATGTTGACAGAAAATCTATGCTGGTTGCCCATGATGATAGTTGCATGAGGGTTCACGTCATTCCAAATGTGACTATTTGTACTATTAAAATAGCCGTCTCTGGTGAATGTTGCCTCATCGGAAAACAATATTATAGTGGAGAAATCAGGAACCACTCCGCACTGCTGCAGAAACCAGTCGGAGAATTCATGTCGAGGAGCATAATCTGCTGGCCCCAATGCCTGCACCTTGCGCATGTGGTACGGATGCAGCAGCTGATCATGCATGACACGCCATACTGTGGAATTGGACACATTCGTTTGATGCGCAATGGCACGTGTGCTTGTTGACGCGTTATCATCCACATAATTCAGTACCTCTTCTTCGACAATTGGAGTGCGAACATTCCTCGGGTGACCAGCTCCCCCTCGTAGCTGAAATGTACCTGTTTCACGAAGTCGCTGAGTGACATCGGTGAAGGTCCGGTGATAAGGTTGACGTCGCGCAGGATATCTATCGTGGTACAACCGTGCAGCTGCTCTTGCGTTTCCTCTAGCTTCACCGTACAGCATGACCATGTCTGTCATTTCTGCGTTTGTGTACTTTGCCATTTGACTAGTAATACGCGCAACATGCAGTGAAGTCGTGTGGACTGATGCAGTCTGCTCGTGGAGGGAGGGGAAGATAGTGATAATAAGAGTGGGGGAAAGGAGGGGGGTGAAGCAACACAGCTTTATTGGCTCCCTACCTGGCAGGAATTAACACTTGTCTTTGAAATTAAACATGCATGATTATCTCAGAAACGGGGAAAGCTAGACAGTTTCTCCAAGACACCTTTTTTGTTAATTTTGATTCCCTGTTTTGTAATCTTAAGTAAAAATTGGTAATACTTACTCTGACATATTTTATTTTAGAAAAAATGTGTTACAACCCCCCCTTTTTTACATGATGGGGGTGGGTAACGGTAACAGCACATTTAGTTTATTAATGATCAAGGTTTCAATAAGTAGTATACAAAGATTCGTTGTAATACCCTAAGCAGTTTTCATAATATTTCACACAACAGTCGTTTTTAGCTCTATCTTTAGGGGTGTATACCGCCCTTAATATTGAAGATGGACCCTAGGTTGCTTATGAGAATTATTCTAATTTCACCCAAGGAGTATCCTGCCAAAGTTTGATGCAATGTTTTAGAAACACGTTGTATATAACTATAGTATCAAACACATACAAAAATTAGTTTACACACTAGATAATAATTAAATGAAATGCAAGATTTTAAAATTTTCTTATTATATTATAGCAAAATTACCAATAACATTGAGGGGAAGCATTTGTGATGCAGACTGTCCTTGGTTATTCGATGCTCTACAGCGGTATTCTCCTCTGTCCGCATCTTTCTGCACGTTCTCAAGGAACAGAGTCCCATTAGGGAAAACGTGCTGGCGGCGATTGGTAGGAAGGCGGTGGGAATCTGCGAGAATACACCTAATATAGATTTGTTATCTAAACTTTAAAGTATTTAACTCAGATTGTAATATACAATTTTATTAAAACAATTTATCTTTGTTATACATTATTCTTCGTTCAGAGACAAGTCTTTTTTTATCTGTAACCTTGCCTGATATTAAAGGACTTTTTTACTTGTGATTTTTAAGGTGAACATCCTGGTCCAACTTGTTAAATAAGCCCACCTCCTACAACTAAATCATTTCTAAAACTAACACAGAACCCAGAGCCAAGGCAATTAATTCATCAGTGTGAAAGTGAATGCCCCAATTTTATTAATAATATAGTTTCATACTATATCGGGAATCAAATCAGGTACTCTAAGCTAATTAGCCATACATCCTAATGGCTCAACTTAGTTATATACTATTATATAGTATTATATTCCTGGAAATATATAATTCAGTTAAATTATGATTATAATATATATACTGAATGTATCTATATCAGTAGCAAGGAATTTAAGTTCTGCCAATGCAAATGAAGAGCCTCATTTTACTACTAGCTCCTCTCTGTAGATGGCGGACCACCCAGTGGTTTGTAAAGTCCTAGCTTATTTCCTGGTGGATGTCCCCTACCACTACGTCTTATTATTTCTCGGCCTATTTCTTTCTTATCCTCCAAGGATGACTATGAATATAATGAGAACATTCTTCCTCTTTCTAGATAGTGTTTTCTCTTAACTGTTTTCCATCTACTTGATATAGGGATTTAAAAAAGTAGCCACCCCACTCTACTGATGACGGTGCTACATTGACTCCTGTTTATCCAAATTAGGTGATTTATCATTGTCCTCACTCTTCCCCTATTGTGTCTCCCGTGAAGGATTCTCGCCAGTCAAACTATCTCTTTTCATTGGGCGAAGGCACTCCTCACAGCGTAAAGACCATGCAAGACACTCCCAAATGTTGTTTCAATGAAAATATGCAGAGTGTTTAAACCGTCTGTATTCAACGGCATAAATTTCATTTATTAAAAGTATAAAATGACTTCTAAGCTACAATGGGAGGCCTCCTAGATAACTTTATTAATCTTCGATCATGGTTGCATATAAGAAAGATCGTAAGCCTAGCGAGAATTTTAGTGAAAGTGAAAGCGTGAGTGGGAGTGAGGGGAGAAGAAGTAAAAAAGGAATTAAAGCATAGCCAACAAAAAAGTAATAATGAACTTTGTAGATAAGCTATAAGTGTTGAACGCAAGGATTACTCAGAGCAAATTAGTGACATCGAAGAATGAGCTGATAGCCATGTAGATGTCGATGACATGACAGTAGGGACAAACCGAGCTGATCAAGAAGGAAAACTAGTATCTAAAGATAAAGACAATGGACAATAAAAGTTATTAACTCGGGACCGCTCCAACATATGCAGTAATGGCAGTTAATGATTCAAAGCAGGTTCTAGAATTACCGAAATTTCAAACGGAGAAAAAGAGAATCACTACCACGATATTTAATTTCACAAGTAGTGGCAAACACGTGACTGAAATATAAAAGACGCTTATGGCAAGGATTCACACGACGAAAGAAAATATTAGGATTAGATTATCCTGGTAGGCCAGCAAGATGGGTAGTGTGGATACAGAGTGAATGATCGACACTAAGCACATCATGAAACATAGAGGAATTAAAGAGGACTTAAAATGCGATAAGCCACGAAAGCGAAGATCACTGGTTACACACTTCGACATACATATTGGTATGTTAAACGAGCAAATTAAGGAAGTGGTCTACCAGCAAAATCTGGTGGTCAAGCTTAGGAAAGTGAAATTTAAAAAGAAGTTCAACTTCAAGTTCAGAATGGGAGTGAGAGACAGGGCATAAGTGAGCCACGTGGTTGAAATCTCTCCTATTAGTTAGAAATTTTCTGCTAAGTAGTCAGGTGTACATCAGGTTTTCTTCGGTGTTGGTAATGGATAACATTATGATCACTCGATGCCACAAGTGCAGAGAATTGTGATACATTGTAAAGCTCTGCTCTATGCTGAATTTGATGTGTGGGAAGTGTGAAGTGGACGGAAATGAGATGAAAGCATGCAAAGCCAAAAAGGCTGTAGGCATACTGTGTGTCAGCAGAAAGAAGGGCAGCTGAAACAAGTCGAACACGCACGAGTGCCATGCGCACAGAATTTTGATACTGGGATAAACAAAGAAGACGAAATATTGTACAGACTGAAACAACGAATAAGTAACGTGACATTACTGATAGAATTAGACAAATACTTCTTGGAATATGTAGGAATATAATTAAAATGGACCATGAAAAGAAGACAGGAGAAGAAGTGAAGAAGAACAAAGCTAGTTAGGAGAAGCAAAGCCTGCTTGTGTCAACTTCCACTCCAACTGATAAGTAGGATATGAATAAGCAGGTAGTAATGACATTTTGCTGAAGAAATTAAACCTAGACAAGAAAAGTGACTCCAGAAATGGGAGTTTAAGAAGAAATGAAGAAGGGGGTATAATTCTAGCTGCTCCAGTTGACCTACGCTATAAGGTTTGTATCAGCGACTGAGGGAGAAGGGGAAACGGAGAAAATGGTGGATACCATAAAAGCGGCGATATAAAACAATCCGAGGCACTACAGACAGACACAGTAAGGCTGCGCGTTAAAGTGTGTACGGTGTGCGACCAAAGAAATGAGGTTTTTAATGAAAAAATTCAACGGTCATTTCACTAGGGCTATTATACATAATTAAATGTTGTCATGTATGAATCAGAGATCTTACCGATTAGTCCAACCAGGCTCAATAAGAAAATGACATCTAGCTATCATTGATACCTCTAATCAGCGAACAATGATCAAATACTTTTTAAGTATGAATAATAGAGAAAGGACTAAAATCAAATATCATATAATTCAGATAAATATCTCTGATAATAAACTGTGATATAATTACTCTTGGGTTGGATGAAGGAGTGTCGTGTAATCTTAACATATGGCATTGGTCTAAATTATGCATGGCTTTGAAATCGATCGGAATATCAGGATAGTATTCTTGTGTTTTCATTGGAGGAAACGCAATATGGCTTGGAGGATTCAGGGTGGCTGGCCCATGATTCAATAGCATTATCATTGTCCTAGCCCACTGGTCTAGAGAGGTGAGAAATAAGAAGGTAAAAACACTTTAGGTCATATATATCACCCTTCACAATGAAGTGGGGAATATGCTTTTAAAACCTAAGTTAAGGTCCTACACTATTCATAATCGATAAGGGTTGAGGAATGCAGAGAGAAGATAACGAATTGCCTACACATCATGATCTTATTAATTACACTAATTGACCCCATTTTGACTTGTAAACCATGGCTGGGACACAATATTTCATTGATAAAGATAATGGAGGATAGAAAGTCACTATTGACTATGAAAGAAGTGGGAGTCATCCGTTATAATCAATAGTATGATGTTCCAAGTGTCCTTGAGGCTTATGAAATATCTATATAATTTTGCGTCCAGGATCTATTTCCAGAGAAGTCTACATATCTACACAGCCATTAAATACGTTATTTTATAGTGCAAAAACACAGTGCCTACGATACAAACATTTAATATTTATATTCCCCTACGACTTTGTGAATGGTGACCTAAGAAATACATTCATCCTAGTTGCTTTCGTAACACGAAAAGGATTAAGAAATTTGCTCTATAGGGATTCGAAATCTAAATACTATTAGCAAGAGTTGTATAACGGCTTAAGGAATTAATCCTTAGTGGTATACCCACAGCAGGGGCTTGTGCCCAAACAGTGAGCAATAAAGATTACTTTGAGTCCTCTTGGCATATGCGTCAAAAGGTATTGAAGATATTTAGGAAATTATAGTACTTTTTGCATGATTAATTAATAGCCTAAAAAAGAATCTTATTGTCATAATCTAAAACACTGTTAATAATACTACCAAGAATAGTTAATCCATAAAAATTTTAGTTAGCATTTCGATGTCAGGTTAGCTGGAAAATAGCAAAAATTAATTACATTTGACTAAACCTGTAATTTCACTTAGAACTGTACCTTTCTCCCAAATTATTAACTCTATAGGATATCCCGCAACTGGGCAAGCAATATATAGAGGTTCGCCAGCCACCGCTGAAATATTTGGCATTGGTCGGATAAATGGTAAACCTGAAACAAAAAGTACAACCTCTAATCGCAGTGATTTATCTAACAATATTACATTAAATAGTCTCATAACATAAATAACTAGATACATCTATTAGAACTTATTGATTAAAATCTTATATCCAAAAATTAAAAATCAAATTAATTATAGCCATAAATTAATTTCTGAAAGTGTTATTAAATAAAACTAAGTAATATTGGTCTGTCCTATCTTTCCACACAATATAATCAAACATGAAATTATTGATTTCTTTTAAATCTCTTTTATAATTGTGATTTACACTCAATGATGTAAATAAATGAATGGTACGATGCACAATACAGACGTTCTCTATCATTTATCGAACATATACCTTATAGTTCGTAAGAGATGTGAAAAAACATATAATACAGTGTTATAGGAACATAAAGTAAAAATAAAGATCGCATTTTACCAAAAAGGCATACTGTACATGAAATATAATATACACAATATTAAAATATAAATAAACATATAATTAGTTATTTGTACTTTAAACTTTCATTTTCCAAAGATATATTTATAAATTGTATAGGCCTATAACATGATGAATATTTTTCTATATAATATTCTTTCTAAGTTCTATATATGGAGAAGTCCTAAACCTTTTTAATGATAAGTCATTTCATATCACAAGAAAGGGCAGAGATATGCTAAAAGTTGAGTATTCACGCTTATGTAAAGTACACTCAAAGACCTTTTCATGGTAGAATGAGATACGGAACAACATAAAATATAATGTCTAGACACATATTTTAAGCAAAATACTTGAAGCCAAATTTGCTAAAAAGTCAATTGTATCTCTTTTCGCAACTAAGTAGACTACCATTAATTTTAATCAAAAAATTAACAAATATTAATTCCTAAAACATCTCCAGAGAAATTTATGGAAACCTTAGATACTGAGTCTTATCCTGATAAGTAAATGGTTTCTGCTTTAGGTGAAGATACAGGCAAAGAGAAGAAATCGCGAAAATATATTTTTTTCAGGTTCAAGGCTTGATGAAACGTTAACATCCTTCAAGATTTGGAACTCAATTTTATTGGCAATGACTATAATTAATCTCCACGTGGGTATAGTAAAAAGTAAAGAAAAAGACACAGTGCACTGCACAGAACTCTCTTTTCGTCTTAAAATAGAAAATTTACTGAAAATGAATAATATTTGTGAAAATGAATAATATACTTTGTATCAGAAACACTCCAACATAGAGCATGTTGAAATAATATACTATCTTACAGAGACATTGACTATTAAGGATGTATCTATACACCAAAGAGCATAACTAAAAATTTGACACTTCAAAGTCCTCAATAAAAACTAAATTAATATATTTGCTTATAGCTTATAAAATATTGGTTTTTTATAAATATATGCGAAATGAATTTGATTTACTTTTAAAGTACTACAACTTTATTCTGTTAATCTATTTCGTATCTCAAATAATTGTGGAATTATGATAAAATTTGTAAATTTCTGTTCATATAAAATGATCTCAAAGTAATTTTCATGAGAAAATGAGAGTTTCCATTTTGTTTGTAATTTTATTCAATGGCTAGATAATAAAGTTAGTCAAACTTTATTAGAGCGTATTTGGGGAAAATATATTTTTATCTTATCAAATAGGGGTGTAGCAATCACCTACCTAGCTTTGATAGTAATAAGGATAATCAGATTACTCAGAATAAATTGGCAGCTATTCGATCGGCATCTTTTGGTAATGGAATGCCTATTTCCTTTATACTAATCATGTTTGATTAATAATTTCAAATATTCCTCCGAGGAACCTTATGATAATACTAGATATCAAGTTTTAGTTTGATCGGTAGAATAGTTTCGGCTATTGGCCTAGATACAAACAGATGGACAAATCTTGAAAACTATTATTTCGGTCTTGTGGGGTCATGAAACTTAGTCATTTATCAATATCTTGATTTAGATTTTTTGACGATCCCAATAATTCTCTCCCCGTGGTCTCAATAGAAAGTAAAATCATAAAAAAATGCATTATTTAAAAATATTTAATAGTTAATTTGGTATCTCTAACATATAAAATAAAGTTAAATCTGATTATAGATATTGTGCCACTTATTGTGTATGAAAATATATTATAAACTGGTGATTTTAGTTTTTTTTATATATTAATATGCTTATTTTGTTAACATTAACTCGCTTCTGTGGCCGCATGGTCTAAGGAGCTAAAGACGCAATAGACCAGACTGCGTAAGACGAGTGTATCGTGGTTTGATCTTTGTGTGGTGCACTGAGGGCGGTTTTTTCTAAACTGTTTTACACTCTCTCTCCACGCAAATTTATATGCATTTACTCTGAATTAAGGCTCCATAATCCCTAGCTCATTAGTGTAATTAGTACTTAGGCGTATGCCCTGTAAGGTAAGTAAGACGTGGTAGTAAAAAAGAATTTATTCATATTATAAATTTTGGAGGTCATGAATAAAATGTATGATAATAATCATATGGCCCTCTTTTTTGGGGCCACATTGTCTAAGGCGCTTCCCTTGCAATATACTATACTGCCGATGACGGGGAGTTGTTTGATCCCAGTCGGGTGTAATAAGTGTGTTTTTATAAAATGGTATCCCACTATTTCGTCACACATATATGGGTAAACGTACTCAAAATTTAACCTTATCCTTCCCTAGCCCATCGGTGCAGTGAATACATAAGCGTATTGCTAGAATCGGTAGTCAGACGCGATGCTAAAAATTTTATATAAAACAAATTTTTTTCATATATATGACATTCGATAAAATTTACAGGTGTGATTGAAGGATATCTTACATACTTAATAATTCATAGGTTGACTTTTTACAATGGATTTCCATTTTAACTACGTAATTTTAATAAGTAAAATCAATTAATAAAATAAAATATATACATTTCCTTTCAAAGATATATCAGACATAGCATGATCTAATCTAGTCTGGGAAAGAAAGGATAGCTGAGATATAAATCTTATTTAAAGTATGTTAGTGTAGTTTTTTTTATCATATCTAAACAAAGTAGTTTTATTTAATATTATTGTTCTTTAAAGCAAGTTAAACTGTATTCCAAGTTTCAGAAAAGACTCACCATATACCCTCATGTCTGCTGAATGACTGATTTCTCCAACACGATTGCTCGCCGTACATTGATATATTCCTCCATCTTCAACTTGAACGTTACTGATATTAACGTGGCTTATGACGTCACCATGAAGAGTTACATATTGACCAATCACAAATCTAGAGGGAGAAACCAAAAATCATTGCATTGTGCTTATTAGAGATGGTAGTAATTAAAATAAAACTTTATACCTAAATCTAGAAGATCAGAGATATTTTGAAATTAAAACAAATACAAATTTTACAAGTTTAAAAAGCGAATTTATAAATTATTATTCTGTTGATATTGTAACGAGATAAGTGTTTAACGGTGGGAATGGCGCACTCTCATTATTTACCCTGACTGTACTCCCTGCTCTCTCTTTCTCCCTCCTTGTCTAGCAGGTAGGCAGCGGCCTTCTCACTTGACTGGGAATTAGAGGGGCCGCGGGGGGGAGCGGGGCAGTCTGGAAGGGTCTGGATCCTTTTTAACTGTGGCCCAGTATTCTAGAAGTGGAAGATTCCAGACCTATCGATCGGACCACCCCTATATATACACGGTTATCGATAGCCAGGTGGCTCAGTTCTTGGTTCTCAACCAGTGAATCCGGGAGTCCCCAGTCCGATTTGTGGACAGTGAAGTGTGTGGACCGGCGCGTCCAGTGTGTTGACCTGCGTGTCCAGTGGGTGGACCTGCGTGTCCAGTGTGTGTGGACCGGCGTGTCCAGTGTGCAGACCGGTGTTTGTGTATCGCGGATCATCCCAGTGTATCGTGTGCGGGGACTTGTGGAGGCTTGTGTGAACTGCACGGGTGATGTAGACATTTGTTGTTGTTGTGGACTACTGTTTTAATGAACATTTTTGGGACTGTTTTTAATACCTGAATAGCTATGACGTATTTTATAGTTGTTAATTTCTTTATTTAATTTACTTATACTGTTATGTGTTCTATTAGTTTAGTAATCTACAGACTTGATTAAGAATCTTTTTATTTAATTTAATGACTAGCTCACCCGGCAGACGTCATTCTGTCAAAAGCTATAGGACTGTGGCAGTCCCACTAACTAATCTTTTCTGGTAAAGTTCTGATGATGGCGTCGCTTATAAAGTGTACATGTCGTGATGACATCTTTAGTTTTCAGTAATGGTCACCAGAACAGATAAGTTTGTGATACTATACAGTCACAAATGTGTAATTTAAACAAAAAATTGAATATAAATGTATTTCAGAGTGATCACTTTATTTATTGACTATCAAATAATTACCGTGATATCAACAATAAACTTGCATAATGTTAATATACTTTTCTATGTATTTTTAATGTCATAATCCTAAACAACAACTACATAAAGAATTCAGTTTTCTATTTTATACACTGCAATACTTTAGTAATATTGTGTTAAATGATATTTTCATTGTAATGCTTTATGGTACACGATATTTTTTGTTTGATTACCTGGCGCGTAAACAAAAAAAGCTGATGGTTTTCCAACACGGGAACAGGCAACATACAATTGGCCATGCGAGAAACATGGGTTTTCAAGATTAATGCCGCAAACACTCAATGACTGCCCCTGGGATTTATTTATGGTCATAGCGAAAGCAAGCCGCACTGGAAACTGCAGTCGTTTAAATTCAAATGGTATGTCAGTCGGAATCATTGGGATGCGTGGTATCAAAACGTCTTCTCCTTTATACTTTCCCTTTAGAATGGTTGCTTCGATCACGTTGTTTAGTAATTTTTTCACCGCTAGCCGTGTGCCGTTACAAAGACGCGGTTGGTTGATATTTCGTAACATTATGATCACCGATCCGACCTTTAATTGAAGATTGTGAGGCGGCAATCCTGGCAAATCCAGCGAGTTCAAAAATTCGGGTGGATAGTTGACGACATCATCTTGGTTAGTATAGGAATCAACTGATTTGTATGTCCTCAATTCACCGGCAATTTCATTTTGAATTTTGAAATTTAATTCATTTACATCCATGTTTTTGGGAGCCAATATAGCTCGTTCGCTCAACCAAATATGATCTCTGTAATTTTTAGCAACGTTTGGGAACACCTTTTGAATGAGTTCGGTTTTTGAATCAGTAAACTGACAAAAATTGTCAGGAAAGGTAACGCAGCCAGTGAAAAAGTCTAAAGCGAAGTTGCCATTACCTATGTCAATGAGTTGTTTTGAAAATATTTCTCTAGATCGATGATTTTGCAACTCGACACGCATATTCTTGCTTAAATTTAGTTTTTTTACGTGTTTCCACAAAACGGAGGACTTTAAACATGCATTAAGTTCATCAGCTGGCGTTGACCGTGGAATCACTGGCAATGTTTGACGAAAATCTCCTGCTAACAAAATCATCGCACCACCAAATCGGTTTTGATTGTTCCGCAGATCTTGCATGGTTCGGTCTAATGCCTCCAAAGACTTTTTATGTGCCATCGTGCATTCATCCCACACTATCAATTTACATTGCTGCAAAACCTTTGCCATTGCAGAGTTCTTCGAAATGTTGCAGATCGGAGTTTCGTTGCTTTGCATATTCAACGGCAATTTTAGCGCTGAATGGGCTGTTCGACCGCCTTCCAACAATGTAGCTGCAATGCCTGATGAAGCAAGTGCGAGTGCAATTTCATTGTGTGAGCGAATTGTTGCTAAAATCAAAGAAATCAAAAAAGTTTTTCCTGTACCACCGGGAGCGTCTAAGAAGTAAATCCCTCCAGTTCCATCATGTACAACTTCCATAAGAGTATCAAATACATACTTTTGTTGTTGGTTCAACAGCGGAAGATTTATTCGAACTGATTCTCTTAAAGCATCGAGATCGTACAGTTTTTCTCGTTTCAACTCTTGATTAAAAGCGTCGTGCATCGGGCGATTGGGCGCGGCCATGCCTAATTGAGATAATACTTTGTTTGTCATCATCAAGCACATGTCCTCAATTGATATTAACGCCTCGTTGTAAATTTCTTCATTGACTTGTAAATTTGGATTTCCTGTTCTAATGCGCATTTGATGCAAGATATCGTCACACATATCATCTTTGTATTTGATCCATAAATCAATTGGTTTTGATGGGAAACATGTTGATATAATTATAGAAAACAATGTTCGTATTTGATGAGCTTGTGAAGAAATTATAGCATCATTGAGAGTTTGATCCCACTGAGCGTCATTTTCTAATAGTTGCAAACGTTGACAGGCCTCTCTGTAAGAGCCACACAATTCACCATTAACAGTTCGTAAATGTTGGAATGATGTTGGGCCTCGAACATTGACTAATAGCAATCGCATATAAAAACACTCATCATTGCTTGGATGGACTGAATAAATTCGACCTATTGCATCGGTGGAATATACATTTGGGTAACCTGGAACTGGTTTTCCTTGTTTCCGTGGTTGAAATTTCTTTGAGGATTGATTCCAAGTATAATATTTTGGCATTTCGGAGTATAGCAGTGTTCGGGCGAAATCATCATTCTGACACATTTCAAAAAAACAGGTCAAGGTTGTAGATGGTGGTTGAACAGCTCGTTGTAATGCGTTCTGTGCCGTGAAATATACTCTTTGACCATTTTCTAAGTGTATGGCTAAGTGAACAACAGTGGGGTGTCTTTCATGAATGGGAAAAGAAAAAATGCGCCAAATTGCTTCATTACTGCTAACATACCGGCCCATTTGGTATTGGGTAACTTCGTCATTGTAATTCTCTGCACCAACTCCAATCACAGCCATGTCACTTCCTTTGGTTACATATTTACAAATATATTTGATAGATTTCACGGAATGGCAAGATTCAACATTGATGTGCGCCTTGAAAGTCTTTGATAGGATCGGTGAATATGGAACAATCCAACGATTATCAATTTCAATGTCTTGTTTATTAACTTTGACAATTGTTGATCTTCCGTTTTCTGCAGTCGATCGGCGACGATACAGTGGATAACCATCATTTCCGGTAATTGTTTCTGCTAGTAATGCCCGTGGATAACGCTTCGAACATTTACCATCCACCATACACGGTGAATTTTGATTAAGTGTTCCACAGGGACCATGAATCATGTTTTTAATAACTACTTCATGCAAGCCTGGATCTACTTGTACATCAGGGATTTCAGCTGATATCACTTCATCAACTTCATTTGGTCTTATCTTCTCAACCAACCAAATCAGAATATGTGCATGAGGCAATCCACGTTTCTGCCACTCCACAGTATACATCCAGCAGCGCGCCTCGCCAAACACGCTATGTTTCACAATGAAATCCATTAAAGATTTCAACTTTTGTTTGAAGACTCTTGCCGTAATGTCAGGGCGATCAATGGGTGATTGACCAGGGAATAACTCAAGTTTGATTTCTATCCACTGCGGATTGCACGTGAATGTGATAAATAAATCTGCTGTGCCATAATGACGAACATACGACATGGCATCTTGAGCATATTCATGCATATGTCGAGGACTTCCGATGTATGTTGCTGGAAGAATTGTCATCCGGCCGACATTCTCTGCATTTCCATCAGTATTAATCGCATCTCGAAGGTGAATATACTCTTCAGAACGGAGTTTGGTCTGGTTCAACCTGATGAATGTCAATCGCTCTGTTTCAATTTTGACATACATATCAACAGCATATTGGTGAAATAATCGCCGACATTTCAAGATGTGATTGTCTTCATTTTCACGAACCATCAGACGGTATGAATAATAGTTCATTGAACTGACTTTTTTGTTGATTTCGGCACCTGTAAATAAATTATTGTTTTAATGACAGTGATTGAACTTGCATATGATACATGTAATAGCTGATACAAAATCTCCATTGCTAAACCAAATTTTTAATTACCTGTAAGGGGATTTATCATCTTGATTGAAAAGTGATAACCATCTTCACCTTGCCAAAACATGATGGGATATTGTAGCGCATCATATGAGCGGTGTGTTTCATACACACGCTGTAACTGATCATTCCGGCGATGTAAAACAATATCACGGGCTTCCAAATTTTCTCCAACTATAACAATGGCAACTTCATCCATTGTTGGTGCATTGAAACATCTTGCATGTTTGCCCACAGGAGTTTTATCAGCTTTGATTACAATTTTGTGAGTATCATATGGCATGAGATCCAGTGCAGTTTTGAACAATGTAATCAACTGATTGTGTTGATGAAAGAAAGTTTGTAATTCTTCTACAATAGACCTCTTCATTGAACTGTTACGTGCACAACGCAGATCAATTTCTTGTGTTGAATTGCCCATGAAATAAATTTGCAGGAATTTGTAGTCGCCATCTGACACCGGCAACAGTGAGCCTGCTCGGTGATATATTTGTCCTTGTATCTGTGAATTAAAAAGACAGGTTTATTATTTTTGTTACAAAAACTATAAAATAAAATAAACAAAGCAATACGGGGGATAAGTCTGTTTGTTATATATTACCTTGAAAGTTGGCATGAAGTTGTCCCGAACTACATTTGTTGCCCCAAATGAAGTCATTTGGAAGCAGTTGTTATATTTTTGGATATTAGTAAGGAAATGTATTGAATCCGTTCCTGTTCCTGAAACCAATGAGTACAATGGCTCTGGTGGTGGAACCAATGGCACTAATTTCACTTTGCCATTTGCACAACACAATCCAACGGCTTCATTTTTGTATTTCAATGCCTTACAATGTGGGCAAACTGAGTTCATAGATCCAATAGCAACGCATTGGTGGGCACTGTAGTCAATTGAAACATCGTAACTGAAAGCAGCTCGTTTCAAACCTGCAAGATCATTAGCTGAATGACGTGCTGCACGGGTTTGTGATATCCGAATCCTTTCAATTTCATTTCGCTCTTCACGTTGCTGTGTAGTCCGATTAGACTGAAAATTAGCTTGTTTTCTAGCATTTAGAGTTCTTCGACCCAAATTGCTCCGCCCGCGTCTTATAGGCGGCATGAGTCTTGAACTGAGTATAAATGGAAACACACACACAAAATAAACCAATCAACCAAAGATAAATCGAGGAACTTGTTTGTCGATTGAGAAGCGAAGATTTAAAAACAACCAAGAAAATAACACGCACTAATTGAGAATCTACTGAAAAACTGTCAAAGTCAAACTGTATAACGTAGAAAGAGAAAGTGTCAAATCTACGGATGCATTTAAAGTTACTAATTAAATTTCAAATGTTTCTTCTTTATATTATGGTTTGGTACTCTTGTTTTATTTGAATAAAACGAAACAGTAAGTAAATGAATTAAAAGTCGATTTTAGGGTGTCTGAGATCGATTCACTTAATCGATTCATTGCTCAAATCGATCTTCACGACCCAAAAAAATCGATTCTTCGATTAATCTATCTCAGTTCGCCATCCCTAGAATTGACAGCTAGAAACAGTTTGAATGGGAAAAAGAAAAATGTGGTTTTTACGTTTTTCAGTGCAATTTTTCCAATTTTTCTCTTCATAAGAACCTTCCTCGGACTTCAACGAATATTAGAAAAAAAATTAGCCGTAATGGTCCAGCCGTTCTCGAGTTTTGCGCTTAGCAACACATTAAGCCATTCATTTTTATTTATATAGATTTGTTTAGTTTAATTAATTTAGATGTATAGTTAATCAGTGTGTGCATGTATGTTTTAGTTTGAATAGTAAAAACCTTGAATATTCTGTGAGCATTTTCATTCGTGTTTAATCAGCAACCCACTCCAATATCCTTAAAAGAACTCGTTGTTCACACGTGACCGTGTGAACAGCCCGTGACCCACTCAGGTCACGCGCGCCCTACGTTACAATATTTAAATATTTGAAATGATTTTAAATAAGAATCTGATTAAAACATGGGTATATTTAAAAATTGTATCAAATAAATAGTATCAAAAGCCTACTAATCTTTATTGTTACCTTGGAAAAATTAAAAATAAAATTTTTAATTTATTTTATTAAAGTGAAACTAATTCATTTATTAAATGATAATAGTTCATGTAATTGGGAACCAGAGAAAATTAAATTAGAAGGGATCGTGTAGTGAATTTGTTCTGGAGTATTATAGTAGACAACTTCTGTGACGTTGTGAGCCAAATCATTTATAATCATTTAATAAGATTAATCAAAATATATTCCCGATGGAGTCAGTTTAGCTAATCGTGCGTGCTCCTAGAAGGATATTATCTTGGGCCTTGTTTCTTTCTCGACTGAATCATCTATATATTGATGATTAACCACCATACTTTTTATACCAACATTCTTCCTGCTCGTACCCGTATTTACTCCAAACATACCATTGGTTCCCTTGCTTCTTTATCGCTCTATTTAGGCCAAAAACTTCAAAACTTCATTTTCCTTGTTTTTTCTCTACTTGAACCCAACTACAGTATATGCTTCTTTATCGGTCCAGATCACAACATTGTCATATTTGCTTCTCTCGACTTTGATTCAGGAAATGCAGTTCCTTCTAACGCTCCTTCTTATCGCTATACAAGTCATGCATTAACAACCCTAGTCCTTCTTACTACTTCCTTTTTATATTCAGACTATACATTTACAACCCTATTAACCCCTGTTATATCCATTCACTATTCAGACAATAACTTTCATCACTCATTCCTTTTCCCTTATACCTTTAATTTATTAGGAATATGTATAATTTTATAAGCGCTAATATTAGGAAAAGTTAAACATATTTTTGAAAAGGGATTCAGGTGAAATAAATAAAGTAGATTCTTCTAACCAATTATATATTGAATCTGATTAAAAAAAACCCACACATACATAAACACATGTGTAGCCTATATGAAATACGCTTGATTAAAAATCATGCTTTCATCATGGAAATATCCCAGCCGTCGTCTTGCTGGAACTAGGTTATAGTATACATATTTTACTCTCCTCTTCGACGACCGTTGGCCCGATAACTATGTGGTTGTGTATGTGAAGGTTTATTTGGGGGGGGGAAGGGTTTCATATGCTACTCACAAGTTTAGGTGCAACAGGGTACGAGGAAGTTTCAATAGAGATATCGCATTCACAGAAAGACGAAAAGAAGCTTAGAGTGGAGATTGAAAAACTTGTTACTGTCTTTATAAATATACAGGGATTGCCATAACACGATACATGTTTAGATTCCCATCAGCGAACATCCAATAATTTGGGACAGCAAATATCTATAAGTATTATATTATTTTAAGTTTTTGTATTGTTTGCGAGTTCTACACTGAAAGACTCATTGAAACCGACTATTGGTGGTTTCACAAACCATCATACTACTCCACAGTAAACGATAAATATATTTCAATTCATGGCAGAATAAACTATGTAATCATATTTTCAAAAGCAGAGTTTGAAAAAAATATTACGTCAATTAAAACCACAGGCATAAGAACATTTTGATAAAACAGGCCTTTTAGCGCAGATATCCGTCAGGTGCTGTCACCAGGATGCTCATTAATGTAAATGAGAATACGCTCCTCTCAAGCCACTGTTCGCTTTCGGTTGGGTCGAGCAGGATTCTCTCTTTGTTAAGTGAATGAACCATTCCCCCTCTCTGCGTATAGCCCGAATGGGTAGTAAGACGTGATGCTAATAATAATAATAATAATAATAATAATAATAATAATAATAATAATAATAATAATAAATAATAATAATAATAATAACATTCCCCCTCTCGTCTATTCCCTTAAGCGTCTTTCTATACCATCAAATAACGATTCGGAAAGTGTTTCATGTAAGGAAGTCTCTCTGTCACCACATTATATTCGGCGCAAGTCTAAACATTAGATGCAGGCCCACCATTTCCTCATTGGATTAAGCCTCCATGATCACACTACCTTGTTAATAGAAACATTGGACTGGCTTCAGCTATTAGTAAATTTAGCGCTTGTATCTTAGGTGCGTTGGAAGTCAACAGTGAAAGTGAACTATCAACAAACACCCCAAGTTCGTATCTACCACACTATGTAAACAAACAGGGGTGTAGCATCCACTAAAAACAGACACAGTGACACGGACCGGTAACTTGAGAACGATCGATCATAGGACATAAGTTAGCTAGGAATGTTTGTTTGGAATTCTACTGTACACACGCCAATTATTTCCCACATAACTCGGAACACCCTGTATATTTGTCTTAGATAATTTTTCTTCTATGATAAAAAGTACAGAATATTTAGGGATATAAATTACACATAAGGGTCAATGAAACGATATGAAAGGTTTTTACTCTAAGCAAATATTTAATTAAATGTATATAATTAACGTTATTCTATTCTTCCCCCCAAGATGAAGGGTAAATGTAATAATATAATTAATTATTAAGTATTAACGGAGTCAATCCGAAAGTGTTTGCTACTTAAAGCGAATATAGATTAAACATATATGTATATTGTATATATATGACGTTAGTCCGTTCTTCCGCTAATATTATGGTTAAATTTATTTATTGTTCATAATATATTCCCAAGGATCGTATATGGTTGTTCATTTTCAAAGTTTTAGATTGCATCCTAAATAATGAGTAAGAACCAATAATTATTAAAGTGTTTAATGGAGGGAAGCCACATCAATTATATGAATACCTCATAGCTATACATCTTAATAGTTTTATGTAAGATTGAGGGTAATTTTTGAAGTCACCATATGTATGAAGATTGTATGGTTTGAGTTGTTCAATTAACATTTCAGCTATTATGAACATTCTTAAGTTTATGATATCACTGTAGTTCGAATAGCTCTTTACAACGTCGGCTTTGAAGCCATCATGCTTATGACAATAAATCACATCAACTTGATGTGGAAAATATCATCTCCTGTCTGACCGTAGGGGTTTTCAGAATAATAAACAAGTCTTATCAGGTTTATAGCTTTAGAGAGTGGGAGAAAAATACAGACGAATATCTTCAACTAGGGATAGATGATGTTGGGAGTGAGTCAAACATTTTCAGATTACTGAGGTGGGAGAAAGGTGGGGTGTTAAAATTGTAATTTGCCGTTATTGGTGTGGTGTTAAGGTGAGTCACCAATTTGGGTAAAAGAGGGTGAAAAACATCACCATTCTTAGAGATATTTCAATTATGGCTTTTGCTGTTGAACTTCTTCACAAAGTTGGTTGACTCCATTTTATTTTTTGATTATTTTTTATAAATTGACTTTTCTGCTTTCCATTAAATTTTTTGAAATTGACGAAGAATGTTATTTTACTAAATGTTGTTTAGATATATGATCCAAAACTCCAGGTTTTCTCTGAAATACCTTAGAGTAATTTAATGTCAACATGAGTGATGGAAGATTACAGGCTAGTGTAGACATGTTTGATCAAAACTAATGAAGGTTTACTAACTTCTGTCTGTCAATTTTATCTTTCGAGTAGATGGTTGTTAGGATGAGTGACAGAATGATTGACATATTACATTATTTGACTTTGACGGCATCCCTTCCAGAGGTATTGATTAGTAATATTATTCCTACCTAGCTTTGATAGTAATTAGGATAATCAGATTACTCAGAATAAATTGGCAGCTCTTCAAACGGCATCTTTTGGTATGGTATGCCTATTTCCCATATACTTCTTAGCTTCAGGTTCTATAATTATTATAAAAGTATTTAATTTTTTAGGATTTTAGAAAAAATTCATATTTTACTACAATTTTACCAACCAATAAGCAACAAATTTTATTTTTATATTTAATCATACACACTTTGGTTGAATAAATAATATGTTATTTTGATTCTCTAATTAAAAAATGTAATGTACGTTTCTATAATTTAATTATTAATTCATTATCATAGAAATATCTTACCTTATTTTAGTAGAACAATAAAAGTATACAATATCTATCAAAATGGTTTTAAAATATTACAAATTAAATATTAATATGACATTTAGTATAATGTTAATATCTCAAATTATGAAATGGAATTATAGTCCCCTAAAATTTTATAAATTAATCGTAAATTTGGGACTCTGATCTGTTAGTCACTCAATTTTCTTGCGATCATTTATTAAATAGGAGCACCATTTGGCTTTGGCCATTTTTCACTTTGAATTAATATTTCTTCAAATCTATATTCCCAATCATAACGATACTAAAAAACTATAAGAAATTAAATGGAAAATGTTATTTACTTCAATAAACTAACCTCTCATTTTGTGGTAAGGGAAAGCCGTCCAGATGCCATATTATGTGTGGAGTTGGGTTTCCTGTGGCGATACACTTGATAGAAACAGGGGGGCCAGGCTGTAGGGTCTGGTTAATGAACTTATACAATAGTTGGGGGTGAGCAGCTGAAAAAAAAAAGATTTTAATAGGCTGAGCGACAAGCTTAGAATTTAGTTAACCAACACTTTCCTAACACAAAGTCACATTCATTAAAAAAATTAAATATGTATAGATTAATTTGTTTTATAACATTTATTCTAAGATAATGTTAAATTATCTCATTGTTTTGTAATTCCATTATCATCTCAACTATCCTAACTTATAAAAACAATACGTGAGCATCAGTACTCAGTACTTATTTGACAAAGCGAGACTAAGTTGCTCATTCAATATGTTGTTTCCTTTTATCTAATAAATGTTAAATATATTTATATTTGTGTGTATATTGAGAAATGTATATGATTCATATCTTTTAGCAATGCGTCTTAATACCCGTTTGACTTATACGCTTATATACTAATAGCACTAATGGTTTAAGGAATTAGGGAGGCTATGTTTATAAAAAGTGTGCCCACATTTGCATAGAAAGAGAGTGGATTTTTCTTAATATAAACCACCTTAAGCACACCTTATTGAGATTCGAACTTTTATCTCCCCGTCATCGGCAGTATAGACTACTACGAGAGTAGCTCTTTAGACCACGTAGCCACCGAATCGGGTGTATGATTAATTATTTCAAAATTATTTATAGGCAGTATTGAAACAATATCACTAATAAATATATTATTAATAACCAGATAAAATACACATACATTCGACATAGCAGAATTACTTATACCCATTACAATATGATATTTAATTTTGAATTATATCTTTATGAATACAAGTGAGGTAGGCCTGCTCCTTTTTCAAGCAAACAAGGGGTACACTAAATATTTATTAATATTTTCTAATTAATCCAGAATTTACATTGACAAATGTAATCCAATTGTATTGAAACGCCACTTTCAAAAATCAAAGTTCACATTGCTTAATTAATATATATTATTTAAATTTGAATAACCACCTTGATGCAAAGATGAACCACCAAATGATTTAATTGTATATATATATATATATATATATATATATATATATAACATATGTATACAATCCTTATTACTAATCTAACTAAAATGTTTCTAAATTAACAATTTATATCAGCATAGGCCTAATTGCTATCTAATTGATATCTGAAAGCACTGTTCGTTTGTGTAGCAATTAGGCCTATGCTGATATAAATTGTTAATTTAGTAACATTTTAGTTAGATTAATATTAAGGATTGTTTGAATCTTAATAATGATATTTAATAATACTTAATATTTAATAATACTTAATAATGATACTTGTATTTGTAATGTATACACAATTTATAGCGGAACTATGACAAATTAAATGGTAGCCTAACTACCCACCATGCCCCACCATAACTGACAACCGAGAATTCCCCTGATCTGACCTAGTACTTTAGTCCTAAGCTACTCATTCACCATAGTAAGCAGTGGCTGTGTTTATTCAAGCGTGATTTTATTAACTTTTACATAATTGACTATAATACCAGATCTACTACCACGGAGAATCAAACTAATATTGACAGGATTAACAAAGCAGATGACACAGGGTCGTAAATACAAAGCAGTTTCCTTCATTCAAAAATTCTCTATACGAATTGGTGATTCCCATCAAACCTAATGACGGAGAAAGTAATTGATTGCTTATTTAATAATAGAATATTATAGACACATAATGGAAGTATAGAATTGAAATAGTAATCGTTCTTAAATAAAATATGTTGACTTTAAAAATATTATATTAAATAACTTATTTGGTTTTGAGAAATGAATATCAAATCGTAAGTAGCTATATTCATGAATTTATGTTTAGAGGATTTTAAATGTCTATAATTATTATAAGATATAAGACTTGCCTGTTTCTTCATTACTTAAAGGAGCAAGGGACTCCTTTTGTCAACAATGATAAGACTCTTTATTTAATAATTTTTAATTTCTTTATTTAATATTTACTATCTTCACAACGTTACATTCTCTATACATAAATTCATTAATGTAACTGTTTAAAATTTCATTTTAATTTCTCAACTCAAATCAGTATTTTCATAGGTCATTCTTACTTTAAGACATATTTTTATTTCAATTTTGTTTTCTATTTATTTGTCTATACTCTGTAGTATTCACTTTTTAAACTATCGTAAGATATTTTCATCCCATCCATAAGTTAATCGATATTAATACAATTTTCAGGATTTGTTGTCTTTTTAGAACATATTCGTAATTTATTATAACTCAGCACTTTATTTTTATAATTGTATAGCCACCACTTTTAATCATCTTTTATTTTCCTAATTTGTATTTAACATATCCACCCTAAATACATTCAACTTTTTATGGAATTCTTATATTTTATTTTAATATTTCAATAAATTGGTAAACTTTTAATACACCTTCATTTTCATTTTCATTCAGATTTTTATAAGTACACTACCTTTTTGACTAAGCTTATAGCCTGAACGGGTAGTAAGACGTGGTGCTAAGTGTTACTATTACTACTTTTTTGTCTATCAATTTCATAATCATTTCATCCTTCTTATATTGAATATATTTTTTACAATTTACAATAATTTCTATATAACAAATATTGTACAAGTCATATCCTGGGTTTGATTTAAATTAATAGAAATTTAGCAACTATGCTATAAATTTAAGCTAGTCAAAATTATTCAATATAGTTGGTCAGCTTTATTTTAAAATTGACTGGTTAAATTTTCTAAGGTATTAAAATTTGAATTTTGAACTTTCCGGCTATATTAATATCTTAATCTATAATCAAATTGACCTGATAAATTAAAATTATAATATTAGGCATGATTTTATGGTAAAAACGTTCAAATTAGGTTACAATTTAGCACAATAGTTTGGAAAATCTTAAATTTCAAAATTTAGGGGCCCATCTTAGTCATAAAGAGGGTTCATCTCGTTAAAATCCTTATTAGAGTAAAAATTAAAAAAAAAATTGTTACGTTTCTGGAAAATATCAACAATCATCAGTATTGCAGTCAGACATCCGAAACGTTTAGTTACATAAATTTGTGGGATGGCTTGCAATAATTGGAAAACAAGTACCACCATCAGATATTTTTAATATATATTTTGATTTTCTCTGATGTGGTTGGTATATTTTATTACTTGAGCAAGTTTATTATATGTTGTTTAGTAATTTGAAAATATTATATTTGTAATTGAAAGTATAATCAGGTATTCATCAATTTTATCTCCCTCGCTTCCATCTCAGTCATACTTGGTGTTGTAAAACAATTTTTTGATATGATCAGGAATACAAACGTAGACATTAGTTTTTGTTTTTGCTACCTCCTAACTGCAGCTGTACGGAACTTTGTGCACTGTCATCCTCTCCTCTGATGATGCACTGGTACATTCCAGCGTCATCCCTCTGAACGTTCTCCAGGATAAGTCTCTCCAAACTCGTCCCTACAGGTCCAATCACATGACCGTCTTTGAGCCAGGTGGGAGAAGATTTGTGAACAAGTGATCCAGTCACAATGCACTGCATTTCGGCTCGGCCACCAACATCTACAGTTAGTTGGCCTGAAGGCTGTATCATTATGGAGATAGAGGAGGTAACCTAGGGAGAATATTGTGCTAGCTTAGATAGTAAAATTAACAACCAATAGAGTTTGGGGTACAAATAATCTACTTATTTGGTACAGACTATTAAATTATTATTATTAATAGCAATGTATATTAAAACATAATTATTTCTGAGAGTACAAGTTAGGTAATATATATATATTTAAAAGTATGTACTTTACTTACTAAATTTTAAGTAACTTTATTGACTATACTGGTATAGTAAAGAGCTTTCTTTAAGATGGTTTGATATTTATTTACGAATGTTTATTTGGAGGTTAATGTGGAAACATAGTTACGAAAAAAGGGATATTATTTTTCAAAAAGGAAAAATGCTTTCTAATTAAATTTTTATTTAAGATATAATTAAACTTATTTAAAATAGTAGATAATAATATCTACAGCTCAATATATAAATAATGGTATTAACAGATTACCATCTTAATCCAGGAAATATATTTATATATGCAACTAAAAGGATAATTCAAAAATCTAAACAAAGTGTTTTCCTACTTTTGGATCATTAATGGAATATACAGAAAGAAGAAGGATGCTGCTCCAGGCTTATATCACTTATAATCATAGTCCTATAAACAATATTGTTTTTATTATTACCAATACGTGACTTATTGTTCAGATGGGTCCTTAAGTATACTAATCTGGTTAAATTGTTGCAACAGTAGATAACATATTTTACCCAGTTTTGCTATAATTATTCATCAAATAAGGTCCATAGTACCTGGAGGGTGAGGTCAATGCGCTCCACGCCAGCTGTGTTATTTGCCACACACACCCAGCGGCCAGCGTCTCCCTCATCCACATGCAGGATGGCCAGACATTCACCCACCACAAACATGCGATCATCCGTCTCTGTGATCACCCGAAGCTGGTGACGGTCTTGACGAAACCATCTGTAGTAATGGTGATATTTAATGATACCTTACCTAACAAAGGGCGGCATTACTTTTATAATCGAAAGTTGTGTTATATTTACGAGATTTTTTTTTTTTACTAAACGTGTACTGTACACTATAGCTGCCTATTTTCTTATAAAAATTGAAGATGCCAATGTGTGGGTTTCTTTAAGATAAAAAATATGTGCATATTATGTTATTTTGCTATGTCTCAGAAAATAATTGGTTAAAAGTATTTAATTGAAGTAAGTTTATTATATCATTTTATCATAACCAGAATACAAAATATATATCCAATTTGCTAAAATAGATTGTGTTTGTACAAACATTATGAGCTCCGTTAGTTATTATTTATATCGTTATAAAAATAAAGTTTTTCATAAAGCCAGAAAATGTAAATAGGATATGATGTACCTCATACACTACTACTAAATGACGGAGGTGATGCTACTTAAAGTTCTTCAAGATCAAACATAGTCATAGTGACTCACCAACAGCAAGGCCTCTGTTCAGTGAGCGAGGCACCTTCAGTATGTTTGCCTCGCAGCTGCCTGGAAACACGCCTCATACACCGATAACGAAGTTGGACCGAACCCAAATTGTGACTATTCTTCAAAGTGGGTATGGACAATATCAGTCAAAGTGATGTCTCAAAAGTGTGGAAAAGATTAAGAGAAGCACAGATTATTGATGACAGACCTTACATATGTCGCCCTCATGTGACAACAGCAACCCAAGATAGCAAGCAGATGACTGCAGGAGGCATCCAAGTTACACGGCCAGGGCTATGAGAAGTGACCTTGCCTGAGCATCTGGGATTAAAATTTCTGACCAGACGGTGCGTAGGCGACTGTAAGAAGCTCGACTCTATTCTTGGAAAACCATAAGACGTTTTTCATTACGACCAACAAACTAAATCTGCAGAAGAAACTGGGCCATCGCGCACATAAATGGGACCTTGAAACAGTGGGGCAATAGCTTGTTAAGAGATTAGAGTAGGGTTGAATTGGGACCCAACACGAGACGTATGAGAAACTGGAGAGAGTCACGATGCTGACTACAGTACAGGAAGGCCATGATTTCGATTGATGATAAGTGATATTTTGGGATGAGATAATGTTAGGCCATTTAACAACACTAATTCCCATAAGAGGCACAATGACTGGTATCAAATACGTGAAGGGCATTATGGAGCTTATTGTGCTTCCATACAAGATGGCAGTAGGATACCAATTCATCATGGCTGATGACAATGTCACATCATCCACCCATGGCTTGGCAGTGCCTCTAACGCAATGTCATCGTCCGAAAGGAATGGCCTTTACATTCACTTGGAATGAATCCTATTGAGCATGCTTGGGTCATTCTTAAACAGACAATTCGTGGTCGTCCCCACCCACCTGAGAGTGTGCAACCGCTTATTGGTGCTGCGTCGGGAAAATGGGACAATCTTGCTTTGGAGGATGTTGATAACTTCATCCCAACTATACCAGCCAGAGTAGAGGAGCTCTTTCTTAAAGGGGACACACACACACACACTACTGACCATTTATGTAAATTTATCCGGCAATGCGAGGGGAAAAAAAATGTATGGAGAGAGTTCTTTGGTTGACCTCCTAGAATTGAATTTGTTTCTTTAGAACCTATGTTTGTTTCATGAGTTACCATCCTCAAGGTGTTTCGTTTTAATTATTTGATTTATTAAATGTATAATATATTGTTAAATAAATGTTTTAACATTGGCTGTAGTATTATACAAAACTTTTGAGGATGTATATTTTATACATTATATTTACATATGCCCCCCTAGCTAAGTTATTATTTATATTTCTCTTATCAAATATTGCTCAAAGATGATTACTGAATTACTCTTCTGGTTTTCTTCATTTATAAATAAGGAATTTCATTTGGATACCTCTAATAAACGTAAAAAATTGTATGTTTTTTATTTAAAATAATCATGGAATATCTAAACAAATGAGTATATAATAATAATTAGGAAACTAATTGATCATAGATGCTTTCACCAGACTGGTTGTGTAAGCTCTGTAAAAATATGAATTTTGATCACCGATTATCTCCATTTTGGTATTGACGGTCTGAGGAGCCTTGATCTATTTGTAGGATTTAAGGTTTTGACATTCATGCAATTAATTTACCTTCATAAAGTTAATGGCTTTATTATTCTATTTTATTGTAAATCCTCCATTTGAATGCCACTAATGCACTGAGTAGGTAGAGTCAACTGGATCATGAGATGTGTTCATATAATTTTGAAATTTACAATGTGGTGGGAAGTTAGTTAGTGGCCGTAGATATCTCGCCCACTACCACTTGGTAAGATACCACGTACAGGGTTTGTTTTAGTATCTAAATTGATTTTATATCATTGACTTATATTTATAATAAGTATATTAATTTAAGAGTGATATATTTGTTTAAAATTCAGATTAATTGTTAGTATAAATTTATATTATGTATTTAGCAAAGTGTTTTCACAATGGCTCAGGATAGATTCAAACAGCTATCTGAAAATACTTTGAGAGCGAGACAATTATTACTTTGGTTTTACTATATCACTTACATCATAAAGGGCTAATATGTTAACAGTGTCACATCACTTACATATCAATTACTATTTTGACGCAGATAACGTAAGCACTACTCATTAAGGTTGGGGGTGATATCAAGAGATTTAATTTCTTGGAAGTGAAAGAAGTTCTCCATATTACAAACACATTCATGTACCCCTTTGAGCTATGAATTATATGGCTATAATTTATATGGATCTATCTACCAGTGAACATTAGATTATAGTTTTATCAACATGCTTTCAGCAAATACACTTATTTAAATTATTACATAATACTTATAAGCTGTTTAAGAGTAAGCGTCTTGCTTTTATGAGTTTCTGATAATTATTTAATATCAGGCTTTAAACAGGATATTCTCACTGTGGTCACTTAATGTGCATAGCCAGATGGGATGTAGAAATACACCTAATGATTTAATTAAAATATATAGTAAATATAGAAATACTTTGGTGACATCCACCCGCTTTGGAGGCCACATGGTCTTAGGCACTACTTTTGCAATATATAAGAATGTCCATGACTTGGGAATCTTGGTTTTATCACGGAAGGCTTACTGAGTGTGGTTTACCTGAAATGATTTCCAACTCTCTCTCCAAGAAAATGCGGTTACACCTCTTTTAAATTCAGACTTGCTAACTACTTACTTATTAGAGTAATTAATACATAAGCGTATAGCCCGAATGGATAGTAAGACTCGTGCTTAGAAAAAAATTTGGTGACCACACAACCATTTAAATTACCTACTTTACCAAAACTCTTTTTTATAAATATACTATATCAGATATAAACATGGTGCATTTTACATCATGCTGAAGCTTGTAAAGGACCACCAATAACACAGAGACAACTTTATTTTAAGATTATAAACTATGTTCTGTATAAAATACTATAAAGGGATAGTAGCCAAACCGCGATCCTATGATCAATATATTTTAAACTAATAGTTACTTACCGCTTATATTTGGTTAGACAATGTATATCAACACATCAATCGACTTCAAATGAAATAAAATTATTAAACTTGTTCGAAAGCAGTGTTTTAAGTCTCTCGCTCCCTTGTTTGCCTTGAACTACTAGCTCTGAATGTCAGAAGCGACTTTCAGAGGAAGTAGGCGGCTCGTTTCAGCCTAAAGTACCAATCTGTAGTCACAGATCATAACCTTTATTTTTAAAAGTGTAGATTGGTTGTGGAGGGAAAAATGGAGTTGGAAAGTGAATGTTTGTGTGATGGGAGCGACAGAGTTGTGTGGAGTTGCTAATTCAAACCATCGTGCACTGTGATGGAAACACAAGCGCAGTTAGGCCTGAAGTGATTTGGTGTAGTGAGTAAGTAAGATCTAGACGAGCTGAAAGAAATTACATAGATTAATATTATACACTGAGCGAACATGACTTTGATGAAAGTGAAGTTGTGACAATGAATGATTTTTGCTTATGGAGTATGGGGATTTGGACCCAAGGATTGGTCAAAGTTTAGATCAGGAGTGGTTTGTAGGAAGGGGTTAATTTGGAGGCGTTTATTTGCTATGCTCATTCGAGCCGGGGTTTCTTATATTTCCTTGCCATTCGGGGGTCGTACTGGCCGAGTTTTCTGATTATGGCGTTGTCTTCTACCTCACGGGCACGTTTGTAAAATTTACCACTTCGCTGCCGAATTATTTCTTGCAGTGTCGCTATACCTGTGGTAGCGTGTATGTGCGCATTGTTGGTACGAGTGTTCACACCCAGGATACACCTGAGCACCTTATTTTGTACTACTTGTAGTGTACCTATCACTGTATCGGAAGCATACCCCCACGCATGGCTTCCATATAACAGAATAGGCTGAACTAAGCTTTTGTAAAGCAGCAGCTTGGTGTTCTTGTCCAGCTCCGGGCTCTTGAATAGGCCGTAATTTGCAATGAAGGCCCTCATTGCCTTTTGCCTTGAGTATGTTGCCTGGTCCTTCCATGTGAGTCTGTGGTCTACCATCACCCCAAGGTATTTCATTGCCTTTTTGTATGGGATAGCGTCCTCTAATACTACCAGCTGGGCCGGGGTTTGGGGTCTCCTCCTCGTAATTATCATTGCTGTCGATTTCTCAGCGTTTACCTTAATTCTCCATTTTCCTAGCCAACGGCTAAATTCGTCGAGGTACCGCTGTAGTCGGAGATGCGCGTACTTCACGTTTCTGTTGGCGATGTAGAAAAGAGTATCATCCGCAAATAGGCGTGTCTTGATCATCGGGTCCGTGGGGATGTCGGCAACATACACCGTGTAGAGGAACGGTGATAGTGCAGACCCCTGCGGCACCCCCGCCCTGATCCTATGAAGAGGCGACCTCTTGCCTTCCATCTTGACCTGAAAGCTTCGTCCCGTTAGGAAGCTCTTGATTGAATGAACATAAGCCTTTGGAAATTTGGCCTGAATCAGTTTGTAGATAAGGCCTGCGTGCCAGACCTTATCAAAAGCCTTCTCTACATCCATAAGTACCGCTAGCGTAATTTCCCCTTGGTTGAAGCTCTCTGTCGTGTCCTCCACTAGGCTCAGGATTGGATGTACCGTTGAATGACGGTTCCTAAATCCGAATTGGATGTCGGGTATAATTTGCTGTTCTCTGGCAAAGTCTGTCAGTCGCTGCAAAATTATTTTCTCGAATATTTTTCCTACGCAGCTTAGCAGACTGATGGGCCGTCTGTTCTGCGGGAATTTGCAGTCTTTACCTGGTTTGGGCAATGAGACGACGTCGGCAACCTTCCACGCCTCCGGGAAGTAACTTGCCAGTAGTGCTGCTGTAAACATGCTTGTTATGAACTGGATCACACATTCTGGAGCGTGTTTCAACATCTCGTTCGAGACCCTGTCATGACTTGCCGCTTTCCGTGGCTTCAGCTTTTTCACCTGGTGGGCGACTTCATTTCTGGTGACGGGGGGTGGTAGATCTGTAACAGGATCTGCCAGGTATACCCCCACCGCTCTATTTATTGACCTAGTATACTCCTCATCTTGGGGCTCTGCGTTTGCCTTGAACTGATCTTCAAGAGATTCAGCAATGGCCTCTGCCTTGTCTTCGCTTCGGAATTTCAGCCCATTCCTTCCGTGGATGATCGTGGTGCCTGACTTTCCTTGCGAACCTTTGAGTTTTCTCGTTACCTTCCATAAGTTGGCATCCCCAGCCAGAGTGTTTGCTACATATTCGTTCCAGTTGGTGATTTTTAAAGCTTTGGCCTTTCTACGAACGAGTGCTCTTAGCCTACTGTATTGTTCATGATGCCTCGGGTCTCGGTGCCGCTGCCAATTCCTGCGTGCTTCCCTCTTCAGGGCTATCAAGTAGCTCAGCTCCGGATCGTCCCTCTTCAACAAAGCCGGCGGCGTCTCGTAGATAGTTGACACTCGGTATGCCTCGATTAATGTGGCTGTCAGAAGAGTGATGGCACTGTCCACTTCTTCCGGGGAGTTCACCTCCATGTTCAGCGGTATTGCGTCCGCCAATATCCGATGATACTCTTCCCAGTCGCTCCTGGGTATCTTCGTCCTAAGGTAGGACAGTCTTGGGTTTATCTTCAGGTTCATCTTTCCAAAGACTGGAAGGTGGTCGGAGTCGAGCTCGTTTAAGGCTTCGAGTTCTGGAAGCGTTTCAAGATCCGTCAGGACAACATCCAGGACATCAGGAAGATTCCTGTAATTGGATGGATAGAAAGTCGGCTCGTTTGTCGCCATGACTATGTAATTTTTGGTTGCTGCCTGGCCAGCCAAAGTCCTCCCTGCCTGGTTGGACACGCGACTGTTCCAATTAGTATGCTTACAGTTGAGATCTCCCGCTACTAGGAAATCCTTTTTTGAGGTTAGTCTGTCCAGATCATCGATGGTGAGTGTGACTGCCGGGCTTCTGTAGGCAGCGGTGAACACTATTTCTTTCCGCCCTGTAGGAATGGCTATCGAAGTTGATTCTATGAAGTCCATAGCTGGAAGAGTCGTTCTATAGTGTATAAGATTACTGCGCACCAGCACGGCCGTGCCCCCTCCCCGGCCAGCTGCCCTATCGTTACGATACATCTCATATCCGTAGAACCGTATCTTCTTCCGTTCCGATAGGTGGGTCTCACAGATCATTGCAATGTCGACCCCATACGTCTCCAGTAGCTTTCTTAACTCGTGCTCTTGTTGGACTAAGCCGTTAGCGTTCCAGAACAGGATGTTCACTGAATCTTGTACTCCTCTTTCCTGTTCAATTGCCATCGCAGTAGAATTCGGTGATAGCTTCAAGTAAAGTTAGGGCTTTTGTGGTTTTGTCAGGGGAGTTTTTTAACCTGTTCGTGTATTTTTTTAAATGAGCAAGTAGGCCAGAAAGATTGATGTCTTTGAGTAGTAGGAAGAGGTCTCTCAGGTCGGAAGTCTCATCTGTCTTGGGATACTCGCTCGGTTTTTGTGGAAGGTTAACGACGGCCGCCGCGTATGTCATCCGCTTGGCCGCGGGAGCTTGTGAACTCGTTGGTATGGTGTTTCGCTTCTTCCGTTCGGTGTCCTGTCTCGGTGGGGCAATTTGCTCCGTTTGTTTATTTGCGCTTGGTGTGGATTTGTCTAGTTGTTTATTTCTTTTTTCAATTTCTCTGAGCAGTACGGGACAGTTTCTGTAATTAGCTGCATGTTCTCCCTTGCAGTTAACGCATCTTGCTGGGGTGGTTCTGTCTTTCTTTGTGCAAGCTGTAGTCAGGTGTTCCCCGAGGCACTTGACGCACCGAGGTGTTTGAGAGCAATAGTTTTTGGAGTGCCCAAAACGTTGGCAACGATGGCACTGAAGTACCGCGCTCACCGACTTCTGGTACTCCTCCACCTTTACAATCGTGTGGTTAATTGCTCTGACTTTATAAATATCTGCTACCGACTGGTTTTTCTCGAGTGTGCATACAAATATTGGGAGTGGCCTTGGTGATTCTGATTGTGGGGATGCTTTTGTGTAGAGTTGTCTCACGCTTATGGGGTTGAAACCCAGTTCAATTAGTTCTAGGTTTATAGCCTCGCATGGCATTGTGGAGTGTAGGCCCTTTATAACAACTTTAAAAGGTCTGTCTTTCTGTAACATGTAAGTAAAATGTTCAAGGGAGGTTTCTTTTAGAAGTTTTAAGAGTTTTGAATAGTCTCTTATGGAGTTAGTTATGATTTTTGTGTTTTAAGTGAGTAAGAATATTACGAATAAACACGGACTCACCCCTCCACCCCTTCCACACTCCTAGTCATATCACGTCCCATCTACTGTAACCACAATACAAGGCGTGGTAAATGTTCACTGCTTACTCCCAGTTTTTTAGTCACTATCTCGAATGCTAATTATATAAAAATATGGTGTATAGCATACCATGGTTCTCTGAAAAATATGGAGTACAACAGAAGAAGTCCTGTTTCAGTCTACTGATTACTTTTTGAGTTTACCGGCAACAAACAAACAAACAGACAAAAACAATAATACAAATTTATTATTTGGTATTTTAATCGTTTATAATAACCATAAAATAGGAAAACCCTACAAAATTAGAATTCGCATACAAATTTAGAGTTTTATTTTTGTATATATCTACTTTATAAGAAACAAAAACGAAGCAATGAAAGAATCACTTCATGGTAAGCGCCTTATCACACCGATTAAAATTTTGCTTTTGGTATTTTACAAGAAACTAAACTAAATAATTCTCATTCACAAGCAACAGCGTAGTATTATCGTGGATAGTAAACTTCAAAACCACACAAAAAGTCCCTATGAACATATGTAATATGTTTGAAGGTTTCTAAAATAAGGCCTTCCAGGATTTTGCTGGAATTGTTAAGAGTCCTACTTGATAAGCCCCCATTCGTGTTAAATTTCCACCTGTGTACCAGCAGTGATACGTCACAAGAGGTGCAACAGGGGTGTATCGAGTAGGGCTATTATTAACATTTCCACCAAAATATTGGAAGCCCTTATCTCGATACCCATTGAACATAAAACATGTTCAACTGCATATTTTGTATTATTTTGAGGTCTGCTATTCACATTCCAGTACCTTCTCACATAAATCGATACACCCTGCTTAATATATAATATGTATAGAATATATATTAAATTGATATATAATCTATTAGTCCTGTATCCAACTTTTTTCTAAAAATAATCTTGATTTATTGAAATTTCGTAAGCTTAATTCTTTTACTCTCGCATATACTGACTTATTTGAAGCATTTTCTTCTAAACTTTGAGGCAATACTTCTTAAAATTCCTACAGGCTAGAAATATGTAGCCAAAATAATAATAATAATATCATTACTAACCTTGCGGGAAATAGAAATATATATATATATATATATATACATATATATATATATATATATATATATATATATATATATATATATATATATATATATATATATATATA
>CABFWB010001446.1:118919-136772 GCA_902151455.1 Timema bartmani
ACATATATATATATATATATTAAAGAAAAAATAAACACATATCTTAAATTTAAAATGTTATATGTTATATGTTATTCCAAAACATCATAATAAAGTTTCGATAAACTATGTCTAGCTACTTGCGTTTCAATAAATTTGTTTTAAATTACATTTTCCTAGTCATTTACAGTGTACAAAATACATTGCAAGTAATATTTATTGGTGAAAGAAGTCTATCAAATTTATGGTTTGAAGGACCTCATATAACGAGGCATAAAGAAGTTGATTAATTTGTGGACCCCTTGGTGTCACCGGTTCAAGAACATTTGTGTAGAATCTTTATGGGTTTGAATCATGTGTCCATTAAGCAATCGCAAGCTTCTCGCTGTTGGCTTCATCACCATATTATGTGTTGTTGTTAGGAATGGAAAATCTGTAAATTGTTGAATAGGTCCAATGAAGTTGGTTTGTTATCGTATCAGTCCTTTTTTTAAGAGGATCTGAACCAACAATGCTCTGTGAACATGAATTCTATTTTGTACTTTTTTTGGTAAATTACACTAGTCAAAATTATTTTTTGTATCCAGAAATATTTGGACTGTTATTAGCCAATTTTTGTGTATAGAACTCGGTAATGACATTAAAAATTTCACATAATGTCACAGTTTTTGTATACATAAATTTATGTGTTCTGGCGTAATGCGTGTATCTTAGTGTCATTGTAGTGTTATAATTCCGAAGCAAAGGATGTGTCTCAATCAGACTGACAATTTCTGTTTCTTGTATGAAAACGAAAACTCTGAGGCAGTTAATATTTAGCATTCCTAAACGTGCATAATATTTGTATTTTGGTTGCAATATGGGCAACCAAACGGAAACTGCTTTCTATATATGTCCTTTGTTAAGTGCACAACATATTTGAGGATGTAGCTAACTGGGAAACTCAAAACTAAGCCTTTTGATGACACTACGGTGTGGCGAGAATCACGTAACCAAGTTGAAGATAGTTATTTATGTATGACAAAAATACCAGCAATGTAAAAAAAAGGGAGCACAGTTTAGAATATTTGAAGATATTACCTCCAATAAGGCCCACTCCACATAGTGAAGACCTGTCGTTTCCAGTTCCAGTACCAGTTATGAAGATTGTGCAGATAAGTGTCTTCCAAACTTTTTCGAAACCATCCACAATTTAGATTTGGACTGCCAATTGGGAACTTATAACACGCTACAGCAAGATGATTTTAATGAGATAATTCGTGAGCTAAATTTAACCAAAGAGCAATTTGAACCTGTTACTTCACAGTTAAAGCAACAGTAATTACTTTAAGTTGGAACAAATTAACATTGTATCAACAATACAGAGAAGTGAATTCCAAGTATTTCACTATAAAGGACAGTATGTGAAAAGTGTAATGGTCTAATGAAAGGATTAGGCATTGAACATAGTACTAAGAAAGACGCATATTTATTTAGGCGTCAAAATTAAGTTTGAAAGAAGTTTTGCATTAGTGTAAATAAATATTTATCAGTTCCTCTAATTCATACCATTTACTTGAAAGAAACATGTGAAAGTATATCTAAGATTCCGAACGCAGAATAGTACCAAGACTACTCTTTGAATGTATGTGGTGGTCTCAAGATTTTTAGGATCCATACAGTTTTACAGAGTGGTTTCATAAACTATGTTTTTTTTCTATGTTCGTGGAATATTCAGAAAACAACAAAGTATTATATTATACAACAATAGGAAAAGAGAAGCGAGTATTTACGCGGAAGAAATAATGTAGGTATGTTCAAATTGATATCACACTAAAGTGTTTCCAAATGGTTCAAGCAATCTGGAAATGTGCACTGTAAAACTCTAAGCTCTAAAACGGTTTTTTAAAGATCCCCGCAATGAAATTGGGAAGAGGGTAATTCATTATGCAACTATTAAATATAAAGAAATTGCCATTTCTATGGAGGGAAGGAGAGTAAGGCTCCGTAAGAAGATGTCAGGAAACATGGCAAAGAATACTCGTCTCACATTGTCAGATGAATTAAAAGGGGCTATGATTGAATGACTTAAATCACTTTAGTCAAGAATTGAAGATTCGTTCTAAGGCAAAGGATAAGATTCTATCAATCTTCGCTGTTATTCCTCCAAACACTTTAATTGTAGTCACAGAAGAGGATCATCAGAAGCATAATCCTAAGTTGACTCAGATTTTAGATGAATTATCTTATGAAGATGACTTCGAGGGCATTCGAATGCTACCAAAATCAGCGTTGGAGAGGTAAAAAAAAAGAGGACAACATTGCATTTTCTGTAGTTTATTGTGAATGTTTTCCATATTGTTCACTCTGTTTAAATATCCTTCTAACTCTCTATGTGACTATTTCTTCATATGAAATAATTTTTTCCAAATTAATTTTTTACCATTGTGTCTTACTACCCACTAAGGTTATAAGCTCAAATTAAAGTTGATAAGGTATTTGTAAGCTCCACCTTGACACAGACAGGCTTGACAAATCTGGCTTTAGTTTTAATTGAACGTTATTATTCCAGGAAGGTGATGAAGTCGTTCATCGTTATGCAGAAATAAACGCTCAAAAGCAAATATTGTGGATACTTTCGATTCACCTTTGAAGACTCTGCTAAGTGTTTGGACTGGAATTGTTTTTTAATAAATTGCAGTGATACCTGTTCACTTAATTCTCAATTACCTGCATTTTTCTAGGGTACAACTTGTTTGTGACAGTAATGTAACTATCATAAAAAGCTCTAATTTAAAACATAATATTTTTTTAGTTGTGTTTTAATTTATGTTATTTATGGGGATGCTAAAGGTAGAACCCAACATGGCTGTAAAATAATCTATCACGCCACTGCACCACACTCAAATGAAGCAACAATGAAGCGCACGGCATGGTCGGTTAAAAGTTCTGGTGTCCAAATTGTCTCTTTCCCGTAATAGTACGGGACTCCAGGTGCATCTCTCTGGTGTCTAGGATCTGGGTGAAATGTAACAATATTCTTTGTACTTTTCTAGAGAAGTCACTAATGTATGAATAACGCCTCTACATTAGCGGTGAGTTGTGCCAGCTCCTCACAAAGATCCTTTTCCTCTTCCCTCACTGGTGACCCAATCGTTTTATTAAGTGAAGGGTGGACAATTATTAGTCACCTACACAACTGAACCTTAGACCATAAACCTGTTTGTGCAAGAGTCAGGGGACTAATACACGCCGACGTGAAAATACAGATGTCCTCCAAAGCTTTCTCTGTTTTGATTGACTGTGGCACCAATACTACGCCTTTTCTCAAGATAGCTGTATTTTTCCTGTCAGTTTCTTCCACCAAATTACCGTTTCTCAACCTACTTAGGAACTGACCTACCAACTGTTTTAATGCATCGCGCCACCATACTCCGCAAAGTCTCATAATCCTATCACTCGTATAGGGATGGTAAAGTAAATATTTTTAGCACAGGCTTATTTAAACTTAATCATGTGTATAAATGAACATTCACTCACTTGTACGTGGGTGGTGGATTGCCCTCAGCGAAGCAGGGAAGGACAACAGTCTGGTCTTTCCTAGCATGAATGGAAACTTGTTTATCAATCGGTCGAGGCGTGGAGACTACTCTGGAATCTGCACACAAACATCCGGTATTACTACAATATGGTTTTGTTATTTTATTAAAACATTTGTCTCTGAAAGGGTGAACTTTAAAATAAGTATCTTCACAAGTGTAAGAAATATAAAATGTATTTTATTATGTGTAAATATTAAAACAATTATCTAGGCAAGTGGGTGATTCAAAATAAGTATCTTTGCTGGTGTAAACCTAAAAACAAGTAGACTGATTCGTGTGTACTATGATGTCATTTATCTACATTAATGGTTCCGCCTCGGTAAGGGGAATATTCTGCACAAATATTCAGCTATAAGGGAATATTAATTTCTACGATGTGTTATTTCAAAATATGGTTCACGCCAAAATAAAGTCAAAAGATTACAAAAGTGGTTTTTTACCCTTAACAACCCTATAGTTTGATTAATTTAAATTAGTTGAAAAATGACAACGGTACAAGTGAATCGAGCCTGTAACATTTGGCTTAATGTGCCAATGCTTTGCCACAGAGCTATCCAGGAGTCATCCTGTGCTCAAGGCCATACTTCACACATAGCTTAAGGATGATTCTGTGATGGACGTGTGGAAATTGTCAGCTACATATGAGCACTCGATTTATATCTTAAGCTATCAGATATCACAGCCATCCTTGGCTCAGGAGGGCTGTCATGATTACAAGCTAAAGCGAATCTTATGAATATCAACACATGGGTTATAAATAATTGTTATTGCAGCAATGTCCGTATGAAGGGAACCACGTATAGTTTAATTTAAGTTTGTTGAAAAATTGAGCTTAGGCCTAAGAACTAAGCCTGGGACCATTTGCTTAGCGCGCTAATTCTCAGAACCCCAAATACTGAGATATCCAGGATTAATCCTACACTCAGGGTCATTCTTCACGCATTGTTTGGTATTATAATAATAATAATAATAATAATAATAATAATAATAATAATAATAATAATAATAATAATAATAATAATAATAAATCGACTTTAAAGGCGAGGCTAAGGCTACCGCCTTTTCTTACACTTAACCAAAAATTATAATTAAAAAATAAGCTAAGTAAATAATACACGTAAGAAACACACAAATAACATGTTAAATCTTGAATTAATTACAGATATATTAAATAACATGGAAACACAGTAAACTATTGCTGAGGTTTATGAATAAAGTTGTATTGAGCTTGGTCCAAAGCTATGATATCACACACGCATGCACACACACCAGAAGGATTCATCGTGTCTCACACTCATCATTCCCGTGACCGAGCTCCCACGCCCAGATAATTTTCAAGTTTTACCTTGAAATTATTTAATTCTAATTTCTTAACGTTGTTGGTTAAGGTATTCCACTAACGAGAAGCTGAAACAGCGAAAGAATTTAAGTGGTGATTAGAATTATGAAGAGGTATATAAATATATGAGTTTTCTTTTGAACGAGTGGTGAAATTATTATTATATTTGAGTGAACGTATACGTGAAAAGAGTTACCATGGGGATTTGAAAGTCAATTGCTTCCTTATGATGGTCATCTAGTGTAGAGTTCGTCGTAGTCAAGTTAGTATTTTATAATATGGGAAAACTTTATCACATGATTGGAGGTCAGATATAAATCCAACACATGTATTTATGAGTCTTTGTTGTCTTTGTTGTCAGATGTCAGGTCATTATACTCTATATCAACATATTCAAAATGTGGGAGGAAAAGAGACTGGATAGGAGGGGATTTAATATTAATTTTTAAGTTACCTGAGTGTAGACCTAATGCAAAAAACATTTTTTTACTTATTTGTTTGACATCATTATTCCATGCAAGGCTTTCATGTATATATAAAAAAAATGGTATTAACTACCAACACGAAAGAAATTGGACTATTATTTAAATTCATCTGTTTCGGTGATGCGAAATTCAATGAGGATAGTAATCCTTTTGATCCTATAATAGTAAATAAAAAAATTGGATTGATTTTAAGTCCATTTTGTTGTGACTATTAATGTGTTGCACTTAATTCAGCAATCATATTATCCAAGGCAATATTAATATGATTAAGGGCTGATGATAAATAAAATTGGAAATCATTTGCATGCAGATATGAGAATGTTGCAAACAACATTTATAAGCATTGAAAAAATTATTGGACAAAGGATCGAACTTTCTGGCATTCCAGATTACATTAAATGCCATGTTGACTATGTGTCACCTATCTTGACACATTACTGTCAGTCAGGTATGACTGCATTCATTGAGTAAAATTTTCTGAAAATTGAGGTTTTAATTGTAATTGAGAAATAAAAATATCGTGATTAATAGTGTCAACAGCTTTGGCAGAATCCAAGAGTGCCTTCTATCCATCGCTATTCTTATAGCATCAGTTACAATAATTTTATTAGTGCTGTAGTTCTGTGATGTGTTTGAAACCCAGATTGTTATTTGTCTAGCAGTCTGTGATGCGCTATGAAGTTTTATATCAATTTGTCTGTATACGATATATTAAAATATTTTTGAAAGCGCTTGGAGTACACTTTTAGGGCTAGAGTCTGATGTTGAAGATGTTTGCAGAGCTTTTATGGGAATAAGCCTCACTATCGCAGATTTTCACAAGTAACAAAACATTTCTACTCATAAATAATAGCTAAGAATATTTAATAATTTTTATAATTGATATCTAAACCATAAAACCTTTTTTTAATGTTATTGAAATTTGGTCCATTCCTTGTGTATTTATTTGTTTTGTTTCCTTAATTGACTGTAAAACCATTTTGCTTGGAAAGTGAATTTTTTTGTGAACTGAGAAAGTAAATTAATAATTAGGATCCTATTTTTAGAACAGGATCAATTAAATTCGGAGTATTCACATAATGAAAATTAAGATTATTAGACAAAATGAGGATTTTGGCGTCCTTATTACGTTTGTATCCAACACCTAATAATTGTCTTAGATGTTTCCATAAACATTTATGCGAGGAGCTATAATATATTAAGTTATGTGTATGCTGAAGTTTAGCTTCGCAGATGTTCTGCTTACATTTATTTCTAAGTCGTCTCTACTCTTCATATAATTAAGATGTCATGTCAAGGTTGATTAGCTTACTTCAGGACATTTTCAAATTGGGATCAATAGTGCAACTTTTAATGTTTTAGCGGTACACCTTCTTAATATTATGTCATAAGCTTATCCTTAAAATTTATTATATAACATTTTCAAATGCTATACATTATAGACGTTTTATAGGCATGCGGAGCACAGTTGATTATTGTGTGCATAATCTGCATAGTGGATAATAGGGAATGCCCCCTGGACTGAGGAATCCCTAAGCCACAGTTACGAGTTACTGAAGGGGTTAGCAGGAGTATAGTGTAAACATTTTGGGTATAAGGAAGATTATTTGAACTCTTTATAAGAAATAAAATAAAGTTTAACAAAACATATTTGTTTTTACAAACAACTAATGTTAACTTGAAAATACAAACATTATATATTATATGCATAATGAGATAATATAAATTGACCAAAACAGATGCATCGTATTCCAACAATGAAAGAGCATATCATGCGATTAAATAAAATGCAAATGAACTTTTCCCACCGTTATGATGTGTCTGTGCTCATTCAGCACACCTTGTACTTACGCCTATGACTGTACTACTTGTTTTAGTCTTTTGTAGATTAGATTTTAGATTTTGAGGAGGCTAAACCCTCTTTTCACCCCCTTATATCCTGTGTGCACAGCTGGGCTGAGTTTAAGCGTGATATCCCCTTACCCCTGGTGGAGGTGAAAGTTATTGAGTGAAATTGCTTACCCGTGACCGAAAACCTGGCAGTCCCCACGCTGAGCAGGGATGCTCCGGTCAGCCTGTTAACGGCGCGGCACTGGTAGCTTCGATACTTATCGCTCTCGTCAACACGGCGAATCAGCAACTCACCTGAAGGCAACATGTGGTACTTCCCATCTGGAACATAATCACTGAAATTCAGCATATCAGGAACTTATTAAATATTATGGGATATTGGTGATTTCTTATAAAATATAAAACTTAATATCCTACTAGATTTCAATTAACATACATATTTACTTTCTCGCTATCTTACTGGTATGGAAAGTTTTGTGATTGTCAAAAAAAAATTTAACTCGAGATTTTGATGAATCTTGACGTTTCATGACCCCCCGAATCAGAAATGTAGTATTTGAATTTCCGTCCGTCTGTCTGTCGATTTTCTCAAAATAGGCTCTAAAGATTTTGATTAAATTTCATTTCAAAACATTTATAAATATTCCGATCAAAATGGCTACTCTCAATACTTCCGCAAAATGAATTTAAGGCCTCCGGTCTGATGCGAAAATTATAACTTTTTATCATATCTCAGTAATTATTTAAGATATTAAACTACTTATCTTTTATGTAGATCTATTTATAATACAAATATTTTATATTAAGCATATTTTTATAAAACCAATAACTTTCTAGTTATATGCATATATATATATATATAGGTATATACATATATATAAATACACACATATATATACACATATATATACATATATACATATATATATACATATATATATATATATACCTTTGGGACCGTAAAAAAAATCTAACGTGAAATGTTGTTGGATGTTGACCTCTCATGACACCCCGAACCCTAAAAAGTTGTCTTTGCAATGCCGTCTGTCTGTGTGTCTGTTTAAACTTAAAATTAAGAGTAATTTAATAAAGGGAGAAAAGAGAAAACATCGATTTTCTCAAAATCAGCTGTAACTATTTTGAATAAAATTCGTATTTAGAGGTTGATTAATATTATAAATAAACTGTATATTTTCATTTTCCCATGAAAATGACTTTTAGGGTACTTTACAGAAGCTGAAATTTCCGTATCTACGCAACTATTTGAGATACTAGATAGCACTATATATATTTTAAGATCTCTGTCGACCCTGTATGAGTGATGGGGCGAGTTTTACCAATATTTTCCCGCCCATATCCCAAAGATGGTAAATATTCAGCCTTCGTGGGTGCCATATAATATAATTAATATTTTATTTATTAGTCCTATGTATTGTTGGTTTTCAAGAGCCCTGGTGTTTACTAAGTTATTCCATGTGATTCCTGTCTTATGTACTAAAATTGATGTTTAAAAACCATAAATACCTTACAAAAAAACTAAATAACTTATCATCGCAAAATTAAAGTACTATTAAAAATAAGAAAAACATGTATTTAAAATATATTTTATAAAACCAACAGTTTCTGAGATATTGGCAAATGTATTAATACAATTTTGTGAGCTCTAATTGTAAAGAGATACTACTTAGTTTCAACGCAATAATTCTCCAATGCCATAGAGTAATTAAATATAAATAAGTCTCTCAAAAAGTTTGAAGTTTGTTATTTTTACTTAAAACTTTTAGGAAAAATGTTTGTACAACAATTATCTATCTCCATTTTGGACTCGATAGACAATATTTACGATTTTTATTGGTCAAAATGATTATAAATGAGGAATTTAATAGCAATGCGATGACATGAAGATGTGCAACACCTAAAAATGTTGAAAATGTTAACCGGAAGTCGAAATATTAATATGAAGTGTTGACCCTTGTGGACCCAATATTGATCTTTTCTATCGGTCCAAACATACAAATGAGGACATTAATTCTTTAAAAATAAAATTATAAAATTTAAAACCGGGAATCAAAAAAGTTTTACCTAAGTATAATGCAATTTATGTTTGGGTTTGCTAGTGTATATTAATTCGTTTCACATATTTTACGAGTTTTGAGTAAATATCTCCTATTTTAAACAATAGAGCTAGAAAGTTCGTGCTAAGTTCCGTAGCATTTATTTTGTTATAAATTTCGCGGAAATGGGAACATATGCAGATATAAATGCAATTATTTTACTAGTATTAGGTAATATTAACCTTATAGTGATGAATAAATCCATACAACTTTTTAATATCATAAAAAGTAACGTGTAAAATTGGGCATGTGCACATTTTTTAATTTGTACTTTTGAAAGTGTTTACTGAGTCAATCTTCATCTAGAAACCCTTGAGCTGGTTTAAACAGTCTGGGAAGATGGTAGTTTAGCTGCTTCTAGCTTCTACTGGTATGTGTTAGTAAGTTTAGGGGAAAGAGTCTGTTTGAATTTTGATATTTTGCGAAGGAGTTATTTTATATTAATCAAACAAAAAGTTCCTTGAGTAATGTTAAGTAGTTTGAGATTTTTATAGTAATTCTTAAATAAAAATTGTTAAGTGTCACCTGCCGGTGACTGACCAAGGACACCTTTCCTGAGTGAGCCACCGAACACAAATTCCGAGACCCAGCGCTAGATAGTGTTGCCGTGAGTTTGGACTAAACTAATTACATTATTCGTGTTTATTTTAAGAGTGTCTGGAGAAAGACCCTCACATATAATTTTCTGTACATTTTATGTAATGTATTGTTTCCTCTGTGTCAACAGGTGATTTAAGATATAATCAATATATGTGTTCACTGTTTATTTTATGTAATTTGTGTACTTCGCCAGGATATTGTAGAGAGTTGCCTACATAAATGTAAACTGAACAAAGTGTTGAAAGTATATAGAGGATTGATAGAATAGTCATTTCAGAGATGTACTTTACGCAAAATAGAAATATTTCACAAGTTTAAGTAGAGATGAACTAAACAGTGATTTTAAGATTACAGTGACTGTGATTTTAAAATATCTGTGATTTATACCAGTGAATTTTACTACAACTAGCATTTAAAATGTCTTGATGAACCGATATTTTTTCACTTTCACAGTTTGTTGCTAGGTAGTATAGATTAGCTAAACAGTGATTTTATAATATCAGTGACTACAGTGACTATTATTTAAAAAATCGGTGATTTATACCAGTGAGTTTTTCACTGTGACTGGCATTCACAGTGTCTTGATGGACCAAGATTTTCTCACTTTCACAGTTTGTTGCAACCATGGTCAAAGCTAGTATCTAGTTGCTGTCCGAGTAGGCGAGTACAGTCGAGTATTTATGAGTACCTGCGGGTAATTACTCGAATAGTCCTATGACAATCGGTTGGAAGGAAAACTAATTACTCGGGAGTTTGGCAGCTTGCAATGGAATTCGATACTTAAAGGCCTAACATAAGCTCTTCCTGTCGGCACTGACATTGACCATTGGCATACAGCTACCTAATATTCAGGTTGCCTGATTAATGTACAGTTAATACAAAAGTTTGCGTTTTGAGAAGTTTCATAAAATTAAAAAAAAAAAAAAATGTTATTTAAAATTGAAATAGTGAAATGTTATGTAATTTGGGCAAAAATAGTGGTCCAACGAACATTATGTTAAACTTTAGTACCAATATTAAAACTTATTTGACGTACTATAAGAAATTTACTCAGTGATCTGTTTTACTAAAATTAGAATTTATGTGACATTAAAAATGAACATAACATAATGGTGATTGATTTAGAAAATGTTGTTTGGAATGCAGGTCATATATTAGGTTATTGTAGGGTTATTTTATTTTAAATTCAGTACATCTAATAGTAGACGAACTAATAATCTATTAGAAGCAAATAAACTAATTTAAATATGAAGAAATAAAACTCATAACCACAGCACTGAGACTCAACATTAAATTAAGAGATGCTAGAACATATTTAATCAATTATTATATATACACACACTTTAGATTAGATTATAGGATGCTTAGGATCATCAACGCATAGTAAATTTTAAGCTTTATTTATATTTTTTCTATTTTGTTACTTATTTTAGTTTATTATTTGCGATTTTGGGGATAGGATCACCGAAAAAAAGAATAAATAATTTTTTCGTAACCTACTTTTTAAAAGAATCCGAAATGTTATTCGCTTAGTAAGCTCGCTTTTCGATTTTGTTCTTAGCAACAAATATTTTTTATTGTAAACGCATGTGAACGAAACATTTAAACCGTTGAAGTCATTTTTACGTAGCAATCTGATATAGTTTTTTTGAAAAATAAGATCTACGAAATCAAGTGTTTTAAATAGAAATAACACGTCAAACATGCCATTCAATAAGGTTGATTCTCAATTATCTGGTAGAAAATAAAAAATAAAAGAATAGCAAGGACCGCAAAGCAAGTATTTACTCGAGTGTCTAGAAGAAACAATACTAACTCCGTAGCTCGAGTAACTGTTGCCATCTGATGCGAGTATCTCCGATCACTGATATCTCAATCACCGATAATTTTGAGATCGAGTCACTGGGAGTAACGTGATTAAATGGTATCGGTGAAAAAATCACAGTCAGTGATTTATCGCCCATTTCTAGTTTGAAGCATTTTTTCGACTTCTGGGCCTGGATTCACTAACAGGAGCAAATAGTTGCGCCGGCGCAATTTTGAAATATGTGCCCAAATCCCTAATCACTAAAAGAAGCAGGTGCAATTTGAGAGCAAAGTTGCGCCTTTTATTTGCCACCACTCAAGAGTAGGCGCAACTATTAAAATCATGATTATCACTTCAATAAATTTAAATGGCGGCATATTATCGTTATGGCTTAAAATACAATAATTAGTTAACTGTACTCCAATTAATAATAAAGAAATTAAAATAACAGACGTTTGTCAAGCACAAAATTTGTTTCAATTTAGATGGTGGTAACAAAGCAATTACTTACCTTTTATTGTTGAAATCTTACATTCAAGCAACGTAATGGCATTTATTGCATTATTACAAAACAAAACGTCAAACGAAACCACGAACTGTGTAATCTTTGTCTAGATCCAAAGAGGTTTGTATTCCTCCAAATCCAAAGACATCGCGTCAGTAAATATGGTGGTTAGTATAGCTTTAAAATAAATTTTAAAGTTTCTATAAATGTTTTCTTAATGGAACTTAAGCTTTAAACTAATAATATTAATAAATACTAAATAATATACTAATATTGGTTTTGTAAAGCACCCACAAAGAGGCCGTTTCTAATTTTATTGCTAGTCTACAAGCAAAATATTTAGAAATCCTTGTATTTGCTGTCATTTTCATTAGAGATTTAAAATAAAGTAGCCTTGACTTTGAAAGGAAATTCTTCACAAGGATTGGTCGAAACAGCACAATTGATGACGTTTATGGTGACGTCACCATAATCTTGCCACCAGTTTGCGCCTTGTTTAGTGAATACGGAAATGGAGCAAATAAATAAGGCGCATCTTGGGGAGCATCTTGGGCGCAAAGTTGCGCCATTTCTATACTTGCGCCGGAGCAGATTTGCTCCCGTTAGTGAATCCAGGCCCTGAAGTATCACCCTTGGCCAGTTGACTCATCTTCCCACCTCTGGGGTTGCGCCTTTGACCGTCTGCCTCACACGCTCCATCGCAAGACTCCCCATGACTCACCCCAAGGAGAGAGGAAGGAGGAGAGGAAAGAAGAACTAGAAAGCCATGGACGCCGGTTTCACCACATCATCCAACGCCCTCTCTCCCCTCCACCCATTACCTGAATCTGCCCACACCGTCATTACACCCAATCCCACTTGCATACCCTCAGACCCTATACAATAACCATCCACCTCCATCCAGTGGGAACATCTAACCTGGAACTTTGCGGAGATCCTCAAGCAAGACTCATCGGAGGAAGAGGACACGCAGCCCCCCTCCCCCCTAAAACATTCCCGTACCCAGATACTTAGCCCATCCCATCCCTGGAACCTCTACTACTTAACAACCCCATCAACTTCCCCACACCTCACTCCAACCATCACATCTCATACCCTACCAATAGTATACTCATCATCACCCCAACAAACATCATTTTCCACACTTTTCCCTTTCTCTTTAACAAGAGTGCTCTATCTAGACCCCGCTACCCCCAGGTGGATAGCAAAATTAATTGACTTTATAAATATTGTTATTATTATCATTATTATATTTGCAACTAAGCATGATCCATAGCACTTGACATGAAAGTCTAGATCAGTGATTTTCAAAATGTGCTCCCCAAGACCTCTTCAAGGGCTCCTAGAGACTTTAGAATCTATATGAAGCTGATTTATTATTTAAATAATACACTTCAACAAAAACCAAATTTTGCAACATAGTGAATGCATGAGAAGACCTGGGGTTCCAGCTGTCTTCTATTAAGCCCAATAAAATAGTGATTTTCAAAAATGTTAAACAATGCCACTATTCTCATTAAATGATTTTTAAACAAAATTTATTTTAAAATAAGTTTAATTTATTTATAAAGCAAATTATGAGAAAAATTTAAGTAATCTGGTGTAGGTGGACTTGGCACCGCTAATGACCCAAAACTTCTACCTAAACTTTCCTCTCAAAGGAGATTCACAGTATGATTTCCCTCCCAAGGTATATTGAGCCCAACCTAATACAATCTTGCTTAAACTAATCTAACATAGCTTAACCTGACCAAGCCTATACTACCTAACCAATCCATGCTCCTCCTTTCACTAACAACTAATTTTACCTTGGACATAATTTAGGGAGTAGCTAACGTTCAGCTGTTTTGTTTATACTGCTACACCATAATATGAAGTTCCAAATCCACCTGTGTATCTTTCTAGTCAACAAGATATATACCATATAACAATGCATACATAGAACAATTTCTCATATAAAAAGTTCCTAATCCACCCTCGCCCAATTAGGTAATAAATACATATTTATAAAATGTATCAACGTTTTAAATTCTAATGTGGTAAACATCGATACATAGCACCCACCTAATTACAATATTTGGGGGCTCTCAATTTTATTTTTAAGGATGTTGAGGTTCCGGAAGTTAAGTAGTTTGAGAAACGATGGGCTAGATAGTCAAAATATTTAATGAAAAATATATTTTGTGTTAATCCTGGCTTAATTATTTTTTATTTAAAAATAATTTTTAAAAATGTTAAAATAAAATTAATATTTTATAAAATTAATAAGTCAGACATTTAGAAACGCATAAAAGCGAATTAAATTAAGGTAATTTACTAAACCAAAAAAGTTCTTACCTCCTTTAGTTGATGGGTATATATTGAAGGAACTGTCTTGGACCCAAGAGGTGACCGTGATATACTCTCGAACAAAACTTGGTATTGTGCACTTGAGAACTGCCGTATTGCCCCTGACAACATTCTTATTGTAGTAAACTTGCACCTCGTAGTACTGCAATACGACTATAACAAAAATAAATATGACTTAATAAGAGCCTTTTTTATGTTTGCTCCAACCAATAATATTAATGAGCCCAATTTTTTTGCGCTTCTAGTTACTCTGTCTGTAAATAGTACTTTAGTTAAATGTATAAACTCATAGAAGTCGCTTTTAAATTTTGAGCAAAACTCAACTCGAGTCATCGAAGTTTAAAAATTAGTTCCATATCCCACCACTGGAAGGCACTGGTGCAATAATGGAGCCACCGTGCGATCAAATATGGTATGTATTTTTTTTATTCCCTTCTCTTTCTAGATTAAGAAAGAATTAAATGGCGGTTCTAGTTTAGGCCAGTTCAAGGTTTGGTGTAAGTTTTTTGTATATATTTATTATGTTTACAGTTTATGTATTATGTCAATGTATGTTTAGTTCAATAATAATAAGATACTTATAAAAGAAAGAAAAATAAATAAAGAATAGGTATATGATAAGTTCAACAAAAGGAAGCTCCACAGAAAATGGTCTTAGTGAAAAGGCGAACTATCATTTTGAAAATTTAGACTAATCTTTAAACCGAAACATTAAAAAACCAAAAGTCCAGATCACTTGCGGTTTCTTTTATGATTTTTTAACAGCGATTTATAAAATATTTAAATAAATAAAACTACGAAATAAATGAAGGAAACATTTAAACCTATGAGGGTAGCTCTAAAAAAGATAGTGTCTTAATGATCTGAGCTTGAAAAAGTTCAATATAGTGAGAAGAAGGAGGATGGCATACCATCAATAATGATTAACAACTTACTGTTGTAGACTTATCTTGTTACAACACGACCTCATTAGGATATAACACAGCCATATTGGGTGACACTCGTATTCTGTTTAACCAAGGTGATCTGACTGTGCTTCTAAATTATTATCATAATATTCCTAACATTCGAGAACTATTGAAGTTACTCTCCAGAAAGGAGTCTGCACATTACACCAAGAAGTATCTGGATGTCTAAAAGTCTGTGCTTGAATATACAAACACGCATTGGCATAGGATCGAACTTTACACAAGTTTCAAAACACGTTTTGTGACTAAATATCTGTTGATATTTAAACCTATAATTAAAGTGAAAGATTCGCTTTCAGGAGTAGGCATGATTAGAGCTGAGAAACTAATAATTTTTTTTTAGCACAAAGTTCTTACTAATCGTTCGGGCTATATTCCTAAGGACTAATTTCGTTTAAGTGTTAGGGATGAGGAAGGTTGAGCTTATAGGAAAGAGGAAGTGTCCACGAATTTTTGTGAGAGAATAGAGAAAGCATTTAACTAAAAACCTACAGTGATTTCAACCTTGATCTCCCATCATTGGAAGTCCAGGAATTAGAATCGATTATAGTTATTGGGATGATCTTAACAAGCTGGTTGAAAGTATATGACCCTTACACACGATATCTCGAGTAGGTCAATCATCGTATGAGGATTAGATCGTTTCGATCATCGATGTATTTCACAATACCAAACACATTAGATCAAGTATTTAATACATTACTATTATTTCCATAATCACTTATGGGTGACCTGGTCATCTAGGGGCAAGGTGTCAGACTTCTGTGCTAGGGGCCCGGGGTTCAATCCTCGGTCCCGGCACAGATTTATCTAATTGCCAAACCCTTCCTTCACCTCTGACAAGACGTGTATTAATCCCTACTTTTGAATGTGTGGAATGCCAGGCCTCCACCGTGGTTCTGATCCCACGTTAAACTGTAGGTCCTCCATTTGCTCTCAAAATCACCCTACCATTAAACATTAGCGTAAATGCGTATAAACCGAACGGTGAGTAAGACAAAGTGCTTATAATTTTACTAATTATAATAAAAATAATAATAATAAAAATATTAATAATAATAATAATTTCAATTCAATTTCAATTTCCTTTATTATAGTGCTGGCCAACAGTCGTAAGACCTATGACAGGCCAGCACTGAAAAGTACACAAGTACCATACAAATAGATATATATACATGAGAAAATATGATAAACAAAAATGGCTAAAAAATTGTATATTCTGATGATTAATTACGAAACAAGTAGTAATTAATAATGATAAGAATAAAAAATAGCATCAATAACAAATAGCTAAAGAGTGGTTAAAAGCAGTAACAATATGCAAAAATAGATCAGAATATTTTAAATTTAGAAATTATAAGCAGAATCTATACATGATAAATTATTGATATGGGATTTCCTTAAATAACTCTCTGAGTTTAGCTTTCCTTTTATGATAGAAGTCGAATTCAACAAATCGAGAATTGACGCTATGGATACAACGACCTATAGGGCTTACCTTATAAGAGCTATTGATAAAAAATATTTTTGGATTACGAGAAGCCCGAGAAGGGATATGAACGCCTACATGATCAAGGGCAAATTTGCAAGAAATGTTATTATTAAAAATATTAAAAACTAAAAGGGCATCACAATAAAGTCTACGCGAGAAGAGAGTTTGGAGCCCTAAGAGGCTCCGGATTCTGTCATAATCATAATAAATCCGGTTGCTAAAGAATTTATAGTAGCACGCATCGACAAATTTTCTTTGAAAATTTTCCAATCTAAGAGAGTCAGTTAAGGTAATGGAATTCCAAGCAACAATAGAAAATTCTAACTTAGATCTAACCAGGGCGTAGTACAGACATAAAAAACAGTCAACTTTCTTAAATGATGAAGTAATAAACTTAATAAGTACAAGTAATTTCAATGATTGGGAAACTACATGGTTGACATGATAGTGGAAATAAAGTTTGCTATCCAGGAGAACACCAAGATCATTAATATAAAGGGTGCCATCAATATTTCCACTGCACAATTTATAAGTAAAAAAGAAAGGACTTGTTTTTCTAGTAAAATATATATATTTGGTCCTAGATTTATTAATAGACATTCCATTTTCCAAAGACCATTGTAGAATACCTTTTATATCATTTTGTAAATCTATACAATCTGCAATTGATTTGATAGTTTTAAATAATTTTACATCATCAACAAAGAGTAAATAACTAGACGAACCCAAATATTTACCAATGTCATCAATAAACACATTAAAGAGAAGAGGACCTAAATTAGA
>CABFWB010001446.1:145204-159588 GCA_902151455.1 Timema bartmani
CCCCCCCCCCCCGCCTGAAATTACTGGCTGATTACGGCTTTATAGTTTTTGTTAAGAGTCTTACAACAAAGAGATTAATATGCAAAAATGATATTATGTTTAGAACATTGTTCGTTTTACCATCAAAATTCATACTGCTGAAACACTAGTCCCAGAGCCAAGTATTAGTGAAGTCAAGGACGCTATTATGAAATTAAAAAATCAAAATGTTCTAGTATTGTTAAAATTTTAGCAGGATTAGTAAAGGGAGGAGGTGAAATGTGAATAATAGATATCCATGAACCGCTATGTTACACATGTAACCAAGATGTACTACCACAAGAATGGACGAAAAGTATAATAATATCAATTTTAAAAAACGGATTTAAAACAGAGTGTAATAACGATAGCAGTATCTAACTATACTACTAGCATTCCACAAAAACTTTAATGATATTGATTCCAAATGTCGATGAAATAGTTGGGGATCATCACTGTGGATTTGAACAAAATAGTTCAATAATGTATAAGATTTTTAATATTTGTAAATATTAGAAAAATGTGTGAACACAGCATGATACTGCATTAGTTTTACATAGATTTAAAAAAGGCCTATGAATACCCTAGAAGCTTGGCAAGCTTATTTTTTTTAGCACCGCGTCTAACTACTATCTACTCTAATGGTTTAGGGATGAGGAATGTTTAATTTAGAGGGAGTGTACCCGAATTTGCGAGGAGAGTTATTGGAAAAGCATTTATGAAAACAACCTCAATACATCCAACTGGGATTGAACCACAATCTCCTCCGTCATCAGAAGTATAGTATATTGAGAGTATAACCTTAAACCATGCGGCCACCGAAGCGAGTGTCAAGCTATTTGATATATAATTGACTGATACACATGTCAGGATACGGTTTGGATGTCACTTATTAGATACTTTCGAAATAAATAATGGATTGAAACACAGATATTAACTTTTTCCATTACATTTCAATCTCTCCTTCAAGTAACTTATGATATAAGGCACTCCAAGAGAGTAGGAAATAGTTGACACTAAACGGTACAATGCAACTAACAGGATGCGCAGATTATTTAGCTTTGTGACATAGGTAGATGTTGCAATAAGTACAAATATGTGTTTAGAGACCAGTAAGGAAATAGATTTAGAAGTCAACTCTGAAATTATTAAGCATATGATCACATATTTAACTCAAATTGAGGACGATAATCTAGAGATTACGGTGAACAACATAACATTTGAAATGCTTAATTATTGTAATTATTTAGTAACAGTTTTAACTAGTAATAACGATATTAGAGTGGAAATTTGTAAAATAGTACACTCGGGAAATGCGTGATATTACTTGGTCACCAAGTGGTTAACATCTCGCCTTTTACCAAGGAATGCAAAAGTCAAAATATACAAATCATAAGTTTGAACCGGTTGTTCTCTATCGTTTATAAACATGGGCTCTTAACGTACACCAAGGCTATAACTTTAGGGTGTTCGAAAACAAAGGGCTTGGGAAGATATTTGGTTCAAAAAGTGATGAAGATATTGGGGAGTGGAGAAGGTTACATAGTGATAAGTTACATGCCCTGTACTCATCACAAGACATTGTTAGAGTAGTCAAATCTCAAAGATTACGGTAGGCAGGTCATGCAGCGCAAATGGGATTATGCATAACTGTTTTATGGGTATTGGCTGGCAAACCCAATGGCAAGAGACCATTGGGAAGGCCTGAGCGCAGATGTGAGGATATAATTAGAATGGAACTGAAAGAAATGGGATATTATGAGGTGGATTATATACAAATAGTTCCATTAAAACCTTGAAGAAAGCTGCAGGTTTTACAGCAGACATGCTATCTTTTCCTTATCTATTACAAATTATATTCATAATTTTTTTTTGAAAGAAAGCAAGGGGGCGGGAGAAAAAGTTGGGAATTTCTGGGTTATCTTTTAATTGGTCTAGTGTCAAGCATATTGATATAAACCGTAAATAAACTTGCAGGCAGGAAAATCATAACAAATTTAAAACTTACCCAGTGTAGACCTATACAGTAGCAGTGGAATTACACCGTTGCGTGAGCTGGTTATAGCCGCTCCACATAGAATGCTAGTCTCACTACCATGGCTTACTCTAAGAGGATAGATATCTTTAAGAAATGAATTGAATAAATGTACCCACATTTCCGTAAAAGAAAAGTGAGAAATAATTAAGAAAAAAGACACTTTCAATAACCCCGGCCTGGATTTAAACACCAACCTCCCGGTCACCACCAAACCATATAAGATTAGCTTTGTTAAGAAACTGTGATTAATCAACTGTATCTGTATTTTTGAAAGTTATATGTAAATAATTTTTTTTTTTGATAAGAGTCAAATTAGTTTTTAAATAATTCACATTATAACTTAATTTGTAGCTTTAGTGAGCCAAACAAATTTACGTTCTTGGTCTAGACACACTAATCCTATACCCATCAGTTACGATTTGTGAAATGTGAGTATATACTTATTTGTTTGTTGTTGCGCGTATGTATAAAATAAAAATGAAAGATACTTTGTAATGATTAAATCGTTGAATTGATTGGAAACTGATGCAGCAAGTTTACACATGTTACAAGTTACAAAAAGTCAGACAATATCAACAAACAAGAATTGTTTATTTAATAAAGTCTATAATCTATATTTGGCCCAATTTATTCCAGATGTAGAAAAAACTGGGTTTGACCAACAATCACTGTGTCTTGACACTCCTTCATTTTTACAAAAAATTTCATCGGTTAATTATTACAAATGTAATGGAGCCACTGGTTTAGAAAATACAAATTTTTCTCTTTTCATTGATAATATATTACTATATTATTATTATTATTATTATTATTATTATTATTATTATTATTATTATAATTATTATTATTATAATAATAATAATAATTATTATTATTATTATTATAATAATAATAATTATTATTATTATTATAATAATAATAATAATAATAATTATTATTATTATTATTATTATTATTACCATATATTTATGACAACAATGCCAATATGATTACTGATGATGAATATATATTGGAACAGTGAGAATAATAATTTGGGGAGCTCCTAAAGGTTATCCCGGAAGTGACATCCGGAGAATATCAAACAAAATAGGTACAATCTTATAAAGAATTACAGCAGTGCTCTAGTTAAAACTAAAGACGCCGGCTATGTGAACAGGGAAATCAAACATAATAGGAGAACACTTTAAAATAGAAGATAGAAATGTAAGTTGACATATGAGTTTAATGAAGCAAGTAAACAAGTTAATACATAGAGTATTATCAGAGCACTATCAAATATTTCCTAAACTGGCCTTTAGTGATGGCTAAGATAAATGACAAAACTACAAGTAAAAATGTAAACACACTCATAGAGTGAACTCGGCGTGAAGCGCCAATGGCTTAGCACAACAGGTGAAATCCTGGTTGTGCAATATATTTCTAGTCCCCCTCTTAAAATGAATTGTTATACTAGCTAGAATAATTAATCTAATTATGTGGTTAATATAGGTACACAGTACAACAGAAAGAGTTAATTTGTTGCAACAAACAACTTACAAGCTACTGTAAGCGAGCAGGACCAAAGCAGAACCTGTTCAGCATACATAAACAACCCTATTTTAAGAGATGAGGACTACATACGCTAGTGAGGCTAGCTTGATCCTATTAAATTGAGCACAATTGCTTCGAGTAATTAAGAGTTTGTTCCGTTCATACATAGACCGGTCAAATGTCTAGGGAAAGTAACAATTCAGGGTTCTAGGCTTTAACTTAACATGGCCTGGCAAGCAACCAATTGGTATAAGCCGGTATCTTGAGAAATACAACCACACATGGGCTGCAATCAATATAGAGGGTGTCAAAGAGACCCTAAAAGTAGTCAGATTTGAAAATTAAATAGGATGCGGGCCCCGCCAGAAGGGCAGAAAAGACCCACAAGTTGAGCGCCGCAAACAGGTGAACAACTAAATTCAAATAACATATAAAACGCGGGCCATGCCAGATGGGCCTGGAGCAACCTAAACATACCCTTTCCCGCCTAAAGGCCCTGCTGACTAAAAGGTGGCCATGCAGGCCGAGGAGTGAGACACACACCCCTAACTAAACCACCAATCTTAAGGACCAAGCAGAAAAAATTGTGATGCGGGAGATCACTCATGGCATGTCCAACATGTCACAATTAAATAAAAGGCTAACCTAATGACATATAAAATAACCACAAGAGTGACAGACACTCTCAACAAGCGTGGAAACCATCCCTAAGATCTACATATTGGTGGTTAAGCCAACTACGCCCTACAACTTTGAAAGCTCAAACATTACGGCGTGCTACTTCCATCTATCTGGTCTGTCCGTCGGCAGCATCGTCATGAACACTGAGTACTATAGCTTCTGTTGAGCGATAATATGTCAAACATATAGGATATTTGGCCGGTACTGTTGTGTCGATCCTAGTGAACCGTGGAGTTTTATAGTGGCTGAATTTGATGAATCATTGGAGAGGAAGAAGGGGGGAAGACGCCCCTTGACGTTTAAAATAGCACGTAGACACCAGCCAGTGAACCCATGCGCTGGTAGCCTTCGTCGAACTTCGGTCAGTTGATTAGATGGCTCCGAAGGATCAAGTGCAGTGTTGAAAGGAGCGCGATTATAGTTTAACTCTTCCGATGGAGCCGTTCTTGTCCAGCTATGTTCCGGGGCGTTCTATGTAACAAATGTAGTTTTACATTTATATATATGTATATATAATTAGAGATCCATGTATATATTATTCCAAGAAATGACTTTCTGTAGTTGATTTAGGCAGTACGGGGCTAGATGGGTTAGCCCGTTACAGAATTAACAGAATAGGAATTTAATAAGTCAATAAGAAAGCTCAAGAACTAAAAGGCACCGGTAGAGGACTAAACAACAGCATAGATCGCTATAGAGAATGGATATAGATTGCATGTATAGATGTACAGTACATTTTAATCAGTAAGATATGGAAAGAAGAGCATCTGCTAGAAATATGGAAAAAAATGGGGTGTGGTTGTGTCATGGACACGGCCGTGTGTTGTACGTGAATACGTTTATGTAACAGCTGACGATTAAAACTTAAACGAACATCGTAGCTTCTCCGAGTCAAAAGTTATACTAATTGCAAATCTCGATACGCAGCAAAATAACCTCAAAATGGAGGCACTTCCCCCTCCACCACGCGTGATGCGTCACTGTTCTCGCTTATTGTAATGAATTCTTTGATCCCTTAGCTATCCAGTGGTATAATTTAATTTTGGATGTAGAGGAAAGATTCGAAACTACAACACCAAACTCTATCCCCCGATTTTGTTATCATTAGGTTTTTTGGATTGCCCCCGTATGGTAGCAAATTTAAAGACGTATTCACGTCAAAAGTTGTAATAGTTCCCTTACATAAGAGAGTAGTAAAATGGTCTGTACAAATTATAGAGGTATTTATCTGGTAAATGTTACATGAAAAGGTATATCACCAATCTTCTTAGAAAAGCGAAAACCGTATTGTTAGTTAGACATTGGAGAATCTAAACTGGTTTTAAAGCTTGGAGGAGCACCACATATTTTTTTTTTACATAGATACAACTTTGGGGAAAGTGTTGGAAAATCATGTCTACGTTCGTAGACCTTTCCAAAGCGTGTGACAGCATTCATAAAGATATATCCTGCAAAACGTGATGAAAGAAATGAACATGCCACAGAAACTAAGAAAGATGATATTAGCATGAACGAATAACACAAATACAAAAATAAAATTTAAAAGAATATTTTCAAGAGAGCTGAAAATAAAAGTTGGAGTACGACAAAGATATACCATACAGTAAAATCTTGGATTGCGAGTAACTTGGTCTGCGAGTGTTTTGTAAGACGAGCAAAAATTGTCAATAAATTTTAACTTGATAAACGAGCAATGTCTTGCAATACGAGTAGTATTAAGTCTACGTCGACGATTTGTAAGGTATTAAAGAAGAAAGAAGAAATAAGGAGGCTAGATGCAGCAAAAGGAGTCACTAGAGTACCAAAGCAACGGCCATGTGTTCTCTAAGATGTAGAAAAGTTGCTTTTCGTGGGGTTAAACGAGAAGCAACTAGCAGGTGATACTGTGACCAAGAACTTTATCTGCGAGAAGGCAAATACCTTGTACGCTGACCTCGTAATTAAACTGCCAGGTACGTCGACAGAAAATGAAGAAGGCTTCAAGGCAAGCAGGGGATGGTTTGATAACTTTAAGAGAAGAAGTGGTATCCATAGTGTTTTGAGGCATGAAGAGGCTGTGAGTTCGGACGCTAAGGCAGCTGAGGCGTTTGTTGCCAAGTTCCAGAAGCTCATGGTTTCCGAGTGCTATCTGCCACAGCAAGTTTTTTACTGAAATGAGACAGGGCTATTTTGGAAAAAGATGCCAAAGAGGACCTACATTACAACAGAAGAGAGTGCAATGCCCGGTCACAAGCCCACGAAAGACCGTCTCACCCTCTTGTTGTGTGCTAATACAAGCGATGGTTTCAAAGTCAAGCCCCTTCTCGTGTATCATTCCGAGAATCCACGAGCCTTTAAGAAATGCAAGGTGCAGAAGAGCCAGTTAAACGTTATTTAGAGGTCCAACGGAAAGGCTTGTGTCACTCGTTTCTTATTGAGTGGATCAACGAGGTATTCGGTCCTGCAGTAAAGAAATACCTTATAGAAAAGAGTTGGCCACTCACAGTCTTGCTGGTTATGGATAATGCTCCTGCTCATCCTCCAGGCCTTAAGGACGACTAACTGGAGGAATTAAAGTTCATTAAGGTCAAATTCCTTCCTCCTAACACCACTCCATTACTCCAGCCCATGGATCAGCAGGTAATTTTGAACTTTAAACAGCTTTACACCAAAGCACTATTTCAGCGATGCTTCGAGGTGACCGAAGGAGCAAACCTTACCCCCGAGAGTTTTGGAAAAAGCATTTTCACATCGTAAACTGCCTCAAGATCATCGATAAAGCCTGGGATGGGGTCACCAAGAGGACCCTCAATTCTGCTTGGAGAAAACTGTGGTCTGATTCCGTCAAGGTGTTTGCTCATGAACAGGAGCCACCAGTGGTGAGCAACTGCAAGAAGTTATGGAGATCTCATCCGAGGAGGAGGAGTAGGAGGAGGAAGAGAAGGAGGAGAAAAATATGAAGGAATCCCTCACTTCAAATGAGATTAGGAAGATGTGTAAAATGTGGGAAACAGTGCAAAATTTGGTAGAATATAACCGCCCGAATAAGGCTGTAGCAGTGCAAGCGATGAATCTGTTTAGCGACAATGCAATGTTACACTTCCACGAAAGCCTCAAAAGCAAGTGTTATTGGATAGTTTCCTTGTTGAAGTCGCAAAGAAAGAAAAAGATTCCAGTGAGCCAACAAATACCAGTGATTTCGTTAGTGACAGTAAAAGTCGTCCTAAGCAATAACACACCTACTTCTCTTCCCTCTCTCGTCTACCTCACACCAGCCACGATTAAATTTAATCAATAAATTTGATTAAAGTACAGTTACATTTAAATAACGAAATTAAAAAAGGTAATTTTTTTTGTTATTAATCATCTTTAGAATAAATATTTTTGGGTTGTGGAACGAATCATCTGAGTTTCCATTATTTCTTATGGGGGAGATTCGTTTTGATATACGAGTGCTTTGTATTACGAACACGCTTACGAAACGAATTATGCTCGCAATCCAAGGTTTTACTGTATTTATACTCCTGTTCAACCCAGTTTTAGAGAAATCCATAAGATAAATAGATGAGAATAACTGGAAATGGTAATGTCAAATAGAAACATTGAATGTCTGGAATATATGGTTTATATCTTAGTAATTGTGGAAGATAAATAAGAAATCATAGAGACGCTGGAAGAACCGTAAAAAAAGCGAAAAAAATGTATTTGAACATTATTGAACTAAAAACAAAGATAATGAAACTCTCAAGAAAAGCGAGAATTTATGGTACAGTACAGGTTGAAAAGATGAGCTTGTAAAAAGTGTAAAACTTCAAATATTTAAGTTCGTGCTTGGATCAAGAAAATAAGATTAAGGGAGACTTAAGTGAAAGCTAATTGCCTGGACCAGCTGTTATCACAGCCTTAAAACCATATTTTAGTCAAAGAACGTGACCATTAAAACCAAAAGGTGGGCATATAATGTCATAGGTAGCCCAGTAGTACCATACACCTCTGAAACATGGACCACGACAAAGAAATAAAGGAAGAGGTAGAGAATATTTTAAAGAAAGTTAATGGGTAAGATTTTAGGGCCCTAAGAGAGAGGAGGAGAAAAATGATGATGCAACAACCCAATATTGTTCAAAAGACGAAAGAAAGTCTGATGGGATGGGTGGGACATTTCACTATAATGGGTCCAGAACAGAGACCAAGAACACTACTGGAAGGAATACTAGAGGGCAGAAGGCCTCTGGGTAGACCAAGGACAAGATGGTGGGATGAGCTGAAGAAAGATATAAAGGGGCTGAGAATGAAAAAAAAACCCCACAGTGGAGGTGGTGCAGAACATGATAAGATTGAGGCAGCAGGTGAGATCGGCTCATGATTTCCAAGGATCATCATCGCCGGATGATTGATTTATTGATGTAATTACTATGTATTACTATGACTGAAGTGTTACTTATTACCTATGGGATGTTATAAGTGTATATTACATGACTTGATGAATGAAATTACAATGAAATACATTCTTTTATTTTCTAAAAGACTCTTTAAACAGTGTTTCTACTGGATGTAAATTGTTCCGAGCCAAATAGAAAATATTATATAGTAATTAAAACGATGATATATATATATATATATATATATATATATTGTATGGGTCATCTTCATCCAAGTTAAAATTAAATTATAGTTGAAAAACTGTCCCCTTCATTAGTAATAACAAACGTGAATATTAGTTCAGGAATTTATTTAAAAGAACATAATTAATTACAAGTGATTTATTTGCTATTAATATGCTAAGTATAGGATGCTTTTTGATATTATAAATGTCCCTAATGATCTGAGTTCTCACACTTGGCTTTCTTACTGACATTATTGCAAAATAATGTGGATTCCAAAGCTGTACGTCGTATTAATATAATTTTAATTCATTTTTCCGTTGATACTAAATTAATGATACAAGCTAGTATTCCAAAATTCATCACATTTCATTTTTGTACATGTGTATCTGAGGACTAATTATATGATTATCTCTCATCCACATTCAGAGTGAATATAATGTTATTTTCTTAACATCTAGTCCAAAAAATTTGTTTTTCGTCAACTAAGATACAATGTGTCAATAATAAAAGCCAAAATAGATTATTAAATAGATATATTAATAGATTTGTATCCACACTTAGAACCCGTCATAAGGATTAATTTTAATAAAGTGCACTAGCACTTGTAATGAGATTCAATATAAATTTATTAAGTGGGTGAGAGTGGAAGTTTGAATGGAAATACCATTGCACTCATTTGGGGAATTAATCCCAGCCTATTAACTAAATATTTTGATAATGCCTAAATTTCACCAACATTACTGGTACCGGTAATAAACGAAATGGTCTAATTTCCAGGTTTCTTATCCACCAAAAACTTGAGTATGGAAGATGTGAGTAGAATTAAGAAAATATAAAACAAAGGTATGCGAATATTTAGGTGTCTGATTCCTAAATGTGTTAACGAGTATTTTCGGAACCATTAATTTATTTTATTTAGTATCGCCTATATACTTGTCTTACCGAATTCGAATGAATGAGTTTCTGGTGTAATTTCCGTAAGCCTAAACAACATCTACAAATTGATGATATCCTAATTTCTATTAAAAGTCAAGGAAAATAAATATTATATAAAATTTAGCTCCTTAATAAATATATATTTTTTTATAATTTATTTATTTTATATATGGCGTAGGCGGCATAGCAATCCTTTGAGCCCATCGTTCCGGGTGGCTACCCACTTCACCTGCCCCTTGAGGAAGAACCTGAACCGGCGAGCAATCGGAAAAAAGGTGTCAGTTTCATCTTCTTTGCCATTGATGAGGAGTTCAGAATTTTATTAGAGGTGGGTTAAAATGAACTCAATTTTTTGAATGGTCTCCAATACTTTCTACGCTAATGCATGTACATTTAATGTAAAGTCTAACTTCCTCTACGCTCCAGAGCTCACTATAAATTACATGCAGATATCCCTGAGTCATATGCAGAGCACGTAAAATGGTCAAATTAAATGACACACAGAGGTAGACTAATAAATAAGCCGTTAATAAACTTTGTGTTGAAAGTAATAATAATAATAGTAATAATAATAATAATAATAATAAATATACTCAGGCAGATTTTTCACAAAGAAATTTAGTGTGTTGTTGATATTTTATGACATAAATATAGTGTTTAATTCTGTGGCACACTGATTTTGCTTTAAAAGTAACAACAATTGTAGGCTTTTATGCAAAATATGTAAATTCAAATTACAAAGTTGCATGACATATCTAAGAGAGTCACCATACTTATAGAATAGTTACTCAAATTTGGTAAACATTCATAGCTGTTTTATGGAACCAATTGGTAAAATATTAATTTCAAAAACAATGGTATAGTTGAAAGTTTAATATATAAAATTAAAATTTATATTGTTTATTTTATTTTATTTAAAACCATTCATGCTACTCATTTATACTGATGACGCTAGTGTGCAAGTGTGAGTAAGATTGAATTTCTAGGAAGAGTACTCACATTTGTGGGGTTCTAAAGTGCATTTCTTTTAGGTGAAACCAGCCTCAGTACACCCAACTGGGATTCGAACCCTGATATAACTGTGATCAGCTGTCCAGTCTATTACTAGAGTAATGCCTTAGACCATTCGACAACCGAAGTGGGTGTTGTTACATATTTCATTTATTAATTTGGAGTAACCACTTTGATGTGCTTGTTTATCAGAATGGCTGGTGGGCCACAACTATGGCTACGTATAAGGTGCTACTACTAGTAAATTGATTTGGTACTCTGGCTGGCTTTACTAGTCCCACTCCCCTTCAGTCTTAGTTATATTACCCTTGTTTCTCACTTTACTTGCATTCTAGAACTAACAACTAATTCTGAGATTAAGCGCGTCACAACATTCCAACAATTCTAGTCAGCATTCCCCCTCCTCTTTTCCAACAACATCTCTTTATTTAGAGTAATGTGTTAAAACTATACCACCATCTGGAAAATAGTGACACTTAAGGTGGGATGTGAGAAAAAGCCAGTCTTTTTGTAGTTTTTATGGCAGAACTTTTTGGCCCAAAATAAATTCAATATTGCTCTAGTAAAAACATAGAATTTAGTTTTCACAACATGGTGACCTTAAAATTTCTTGAATATCTATCAAGGGTGTCCTGGAATTTAATGACAACTTTTTCTCTTCAATTAAAAAGTTTGTTAGATAATGCCACCATGCTCATGACAGATATTCGGGAACTGTTGAACATGTAAAGAAAATTAAACTCAATGTTTGTACTAGATCAATTTTTTAGTTTATTTTGGTCAAAAAAATGCTTTGCCATAAAAATTTCAAAAACACTGGCCTTTTCTCGCGTCCACTTCCATCTCATCTTAGTGGTAAACATAATGACTACGGGATTTAAAACAACAACCTTCTTGTACCCTATTAGCTTAAAAAGAGATCAAATATTTCTCACCCATAACATTGTTGCGTAATTATTAGAATAATAGTAGCTTTGTTTGATTTTGATAACGTTTATATATTTCTATTAACATATATTAAAATACTACGCTTATAGAAATACACCTAAATTATTTAATTCCCTATATTTTTCAAGTCAGTTTTAGTTTGGAAGAAAGTATCAGCTCTTTTGCAAGCTATATTTTCGTAGTTAATATATGATAAAAACTTACAACGGTTAGCTATACTATTAATAATGTAAGCTATGATAAAGCCTCTTCTTTGGTACTTAGCCAGCAAGAAACGTTTAATTTATTGGTTGTTAATTTTTTTAAATAGGTTCTTTGAAAAGAATTATTCTATTATTTCAATATGCGTATGATATATTATGGAACTACAACTAGATAAATATTGTGAGGATGGGAAAACAGAAGTGATAAAATACAAGTATGAAATCATCATTAAAGCAGCCAGTCAAAATGCTATATTTATTTTTAAAGCACCGCGTCTTACTACCCGTTCGGGTTATACGCTTAAGTACTAATTATACTAATGGATTAGGAATTTGTAAGGTTGAATTCAGAGGAAGTGAACCTGCATTTGCGTGGGGGAGAGTGGAAAACCATTTAGGAAAAATCACCCCCAGTTCAACCGACCGAGATTCGAACCTTGATCTCCGCGTCCTCGGTGGTCTAGCTCAACACGACTGGTGCGCTAGCTAACTACGCCACAGAGGCGGGTAAAATGCTATCAATGCACTTGAAGCTTACATCAATCAATTTGACTAAAGCATGGTGCTATAAAGCATTTGTCTTCTAGTTAAAAACTTATTAACTTTAAATATGTGTCATAAAATATTGTGACTTCAGGCTAAGATTATTTTAATATATATTAATTAGTAAAAACACTATTCTTAATATTAATGTGTTGTAAATATGTTGTTCTCAAATTACTTTCTAGAGCCAAAATATGATTAGTAAAATACCCTTTTGGCAACCAGAGCCCATCATATCGTTACTGAAATTCACACACCAACCCCTTTCAGTAAACTTGAAAAATATAATGTCTGACATCTCAATATCAACCAAGGGGCAGTACCCTGGTGTCCTTACCCAGTAACTGTGTGTGTGAACAACCATGTAGGAGTATAGTTAGTGCTTGTAGCGTTAAACATTTTTAATCAGAAGAACCGCCAGCAACTGATGAGTTTGACTGAATGGATGCAGTGAAACATCATACACATAAAGAATTATAAAAAGCTTAAACCGGATAATAAAAACTATGTAGCTGTATCAAAAGGGTGATTATTGCTGAATGATGGTATTATAAGACTACATAAACGACGTTGCCTAATAGGAGATTTCAAAGCTATTTTGCGAAGTGGGTTGCATTTTAGCTTGACGCACTTAAGCATTCTAAGCACTATAACACTTATACGCCACTGTACAGTACAAAATAGAATGAAAGGGAAGAAAATGAAAATCTCACTCTAAGAGGTCTCTTGTATATGTGCTGATAACCCTTTCCCTCTTCCTCTGACGAGTTTACACAGTCACTTTAATATTTGCGCCTGGAAAACATTAACTTGCTTTTTAATTTTACCTTTTTCTTGTTTCCTATTCTAGATAGACTTATGCTACCACGGACTTTTTTAGTCTACATCCTGACAAGAAGGTTCCTACAGGCCATTTTCGTGACCAAGCCATATAACCAAAGTTGTAGAGGATTTATAAAATTTCGTTTACAAAAAACTACTTAAAGATACAAATAATTATTTTGACACCGTATTAATATTTTTAAACTATTTGAGAATTAATGGTCTATGCTTCATCTCTATATCTTTAAAACTCGCCGATTAAAACGTATATTCATTAATACGGAAAATAGTATCTTGACTAGCCCATGACGTCACAGGTAGGAACCGTCTTTAACACAGGGGTTACGCGATCAATTCATCAACAAGCACGTCAGTGGCCAGCTCGTAGAGGGAAAATATAAGAAGAGGTACAAAATATAATGTAGGTTGGGGTATAGAGCATCGCCTTCATCTTGGTGTTCAACATTATTTATTGTGGGAAAAAAGACAGAGCATTGTGTTTTTGTGTAGATTTACTTCACGTAAACACGTTACACACCGATACCCCTTATCTTGATCTTTAATGCGTTTTGGCAATATCAAGCTGAACCGAAAGACCACACTAAAACCGCTTTCTCAAAAGATACCGAGATCTATATAGTTAAAGTTCCTCATTTGGAACTAGCAATGACCCGACACGTTTCAAAATCTAATAGAGATAATATTTAATGGCCTACAGTAGGAAATTGCCATATGATGTGCGTGGATGATGTTATTGTTAGGACAAATAATATATAGGTAAATAAACGTGATACAAATATTTTATTTACTAACAAAATATTTCTAAAATACATGAAAATCTTTCAATTTATTTAGTAAAAGAGAGTGACGACATTGTTTTTCAGATAAAGGACCATTCACATAGTGTTTTAAGCATGGTTTTAAATCATGTTATCATTTTTTATACTTAGTGAGTATGGTTTTTTGAGCTATACACACAGTTTATAACGGCGTGATTAGTTTATGTATGTATGTATGTATGTATGTATGTATGTATGTATGTATGTATGTATGTATGTATGTATGTAT
>CABFWB010001447.1:17614-31709 GCA_902151455.1 Timema bartmani
GGGGGGGGGTTCATGAAAACGTCGAGATTCATCAAATCTCGAGTTCGATTTTTTTGACGATCACAATACTATCTCTACCTGTAAGATAGCGAGAAAGTGAAAATTACAGTTTTATGATATGTATAGAGCAGTATTGTATGTGCTGAAGAAAAAAAAAATCATCAAAATCCAGGCCTTGGTTGTTAGTATTCCTCCTGCTAAAACTTTCAATTTTTTTTTAAGATATCTATCTTTATTATAAAGTACATTCTTTAAAATGTAATTTAAATGAAATAGATTCTAACTCTATTCGTCCAGAATGTATTCTCAATAAAACAAGAGCACGCTCGTTCTTTTTCTTCATCTTGAAATGTCAACCATCTTTTTATTCCCCTTCCCTCCTTTTTCCTCCAATCCCCCACACGTATTTAACTACTTCTTTCGGACTATCCGCAATATAATCTCTTTAATCTGCTTCATGCTCTAACAGACTTTTCATCTTTCACTAGTCTGAACGTCTCTATCGATCCCCGGCCTTTCATTTTTAAGTTTATTTTATTTCTGTTTCTTTATCACTCTTCCTTTTTTTTTTAGTTATATCTTAGCAAGATAAACCAGATTAGAGCTAATAAGTCAATTACAAGGATCTGTCGGCTCCTCTTTTTCTCAAAAACCATCACCGGTGGCCATGTCGTCTAAGGCTCATGTTGAACTGGATTGACAATGATGGCGAGGCAGAAGGTTTAGAATCTTGGTCGAGGCAGAAGAGAAGGTGTAGAATCTTGGTTGAGGCAGAAGGTTTAGAATCTTGGTCGAGGCAGAAGAGAAGGTTTAGAATCTTGGTTGAGGCAGAAGGTTTAGAATCTTGGTCAAGGCAGAAGGTGTAGAATCTTGGTTGAGGCAGAAGGTTTAGAATCTTGGTTGAGGCAGAAGGGAAGGTTTAGAATCTTGGTTGAGGCAGAAGGTTTAGAATCTTGGTCGAGGCAGAAGGTTTAGAATCTTGGTCGAGGCAGAAGGTTTAGAATCTTGGTCGAGGCAGAAAGCTTAGAATCTTGGTCGAGGCAGAAGAGAAGGTTTAGAATCTTGGTCGAGGCAGAAGGTTTAGAATCTTGGTCAAGGCAAAAGGTTTAGAATCTTGGTCGAGGCAGAAGGCTTAGAATCTTGGTCGAGGCAGAAGAGAAGGTTTAGAATCTTGGTTGAGGCAGAAGGTTTAGAATCTTGGTCAAGGCAGAAGAGAAGGTTTAGAATCTTGGTCGAGGCAGAAGAGAAGGTTTAAAATCTTGGTCGAGGCAGAAGGTTTAGAATCTTGATTCGTTTCACTGGGGATGTAATTTATTGGTGTTTTTTCTATACACCCCCAACGCTTATGTGGGCGCACTTCCTTTAAACCAATGTTTCTCAACTAGTGGTCCACGGACTGTCATAGGTCCACAAGCTCTTTGCTGTCTGTTCTTAGATAGTTATAGCTATACTTGTATTTTAGAAACGAGTTTTATAATTAATATTAGGCCTACTTAATTTTTTGCTGATAATCAAAACTGTTTCTATAATAATTTCACGTTAAAGTTTACTTTGGCTTTTTCTTGGGTCAAATAAGCCTATTTCGTTTTACTAATTTTATTTATCTCCTTAAATTTCAGTTCATGGCCGATTTTACAATGAGAGCTACTTATGATAATGTTATGCTAGTTATTACATGAGGTTGATATTGAAACTTAATGTTTAAAAATTCTAAGAGCTTACAATATTTATTATTATAACTACCACGTACACTCAATTTATCCTGTAAGTTAGCAATATTACCTGGCATTATTACACCATGGCATAGCTTTTAAAATAGTGTCATAGTGTAATCCATCAAGTAAAAACTGCTATTTATCAAGGTAACGAACTGTTCAAAATTGGATGTTCAATTTTTAAAAATTTGGGTGTTCAGCCAATGATACTTTCTCCTTTTCTTGAAAGTTTAAACCGATTTGTTTTTACTATTTTTAACACCATATCTGGTTACCCGCTCGTGTTATAAACATAATTACTAATTACGCTAGTGAGTTAGGGATGAGGAAGGTTGAATTTAGAGCAAGTGTGCCCGCATTAGAGTGGAGGTAGCGCGAGAAACAATTTTTAATTTTTTTTTATTTTTATTTTAGCACCACGTCTTAGTATCCGTTAGGGTTGTACACATAATTACTATTTGCGCTGATGAGTTAGGGATGAGGAAGGGTGAATTAGGAAGAAGTATACCTCATTTGCGTGGAGGTAAAGTGGAAAAAACATTTTGGAAAAACCACCCTCAGTATACCCGAATGGGAGTCAAACCCCGGTCTCCCTGTCATTGGCAATCTAGTATATTGTGAGATCAACACCTTAGACCATGTGGTCACAAAAGCAGGTCTCATATAACTAACCCACAAAAATCATAATTGTAAAAATTGAAGCACGTAAAGATGGCGAATAACTTATAAATAGGAACTGTTTGTGAAATTAAGTCCAGAATCTAGATTGTGCCTAAATTAGGCATGCTCTGGAAAAATGTTGGTTTGATCCCCAATCCCTGTTATTCTTTTATGAGCTACAGTTCAAATAATTTTGACTCTTCGTTTATTATGGAAAATTGAGAACATCTGCTTTAAGCTCTTTTCCTCTTCCCTGTCCTTTAAATTAATCATTAGTGTATATTATAATACCTTAATTAATGCTGTGAGGAATATCATTACGCAAATTAAGTTTTATTTTCTTCATAATTCAGGGATTTAAAAAAATATTATTAGATTCAAACTAAGGACAGTTTACTGATGACTGATTTATGAAAATTCAAAATATTTCGGAAATGGCTCTGACGACTTTGTTTAAAATGGATACCTCTAGTGTTTGACAAGGAAACTAGAGCACTGATTACTTGTATATCGGGGGGGGATTCGTGTAAGAGTAGTTTACTCATGGCTGGTTTTTGATGATTTTTTTTCAAAAATGATAACGTTTTAAAAAAAATTGGGACATATTTGGAGTGTGTTTTTCATGATAAATAAGAATATTTTGTTTATTATTCTAACAAAAAATAAATAAACCCCTTTACTGATTTCAAAAATTAGAAATTTTTTCAAAAATTACTCTAAAGTGTTTGTTCAAAATGGGTATTTGTGAAGGTTTTCACGTGAGAAACAACAATGTAAACCTATTTTTTGGAAAAAAAAATCGTTTAAGGGTAGTTTATTAATGACTAACTCTTAGAAGATTTAAAAATTATATTTTTCAAAATGATCACAACGTTTTTGTACAAATTGTATGTCTGAAAAGTGTTTTCATGATAAATAATAAGTAACATTTTGTTCGGTTTTTCTAAGAAGACGTATAAAATTTGAACCCATTTACTGATAACTGAAATTTGAAAGTGTTGTCACAAACTATAATACTACACTAAACCGCCTCGGTGGTTAAATAGTCAAAGGCGTCACCCTAGCAGTGGTCTGAACTGCAGATGACGAGGATGTTGGTGTTCGAATCCCAATTGATTTTATTGGGGCATTTTTCTATCTCCACGTGAATGTGGGTACACTTATTATGAATTCAATCTTCCTCATCCCTAATACACTATGGTAATTAGTACAAATGCGTATAATCTGAACGGGTATTAAGACGTGTTTTTTTTTTTAAATATTTATAATGGACCATTTGAGAAATGAGTACGATTGTGTCGTATCGTTTTATTTATCTTCCGGTTTCCACATTCAACCGAACAGGTAGAGTGGTGAATGTCATTTTAACGATTATTCCCACCCCGTTTCCTGTTGAGAATAGCACGCGATGTTGATTGTAAAGTGCGTGAGTTGAGGTTGGCGTTGGGAATTCCTGTCTGCTCCAAGGGGCTGCCCGTTGAACATGGACTGTTCCAAAGCCTGGTGCTTGTCATCCCTGTGGGAATAGCGGCCCGTCTAGCTACTCGTAAGGGAACGGGGGTGGGGGCAGAAATAAAAGCGAGCGACACAGTTGATCAGCGCTCTCTGCCAGCCCCACCTGGTGGACCCATTAGCCGCGGCCAATGCGCCCGGGTTATTTCAAGAGCTCTTTCTTTCTCTCTTACGCACGCGCAATCTTTTAATGTTGCTCTCTACATCTCCCTTTCTTAAACTTTTTACTTTCTCTCGACCCCTCGAAGAAATAAGTATTGTGATCGTCAAAAAAATCGAACTCAAGAGATTTTGATAAATGTCGACGTTACATGACCCCCTGAAACAGAAAAAGTCGTTTTCGCGATGCTGTCTGTCTGTCTGTACCTCAGAATAGAGCCAAAACTATTTTACCGATTGGGCTAAAACTTGGTATCTAGGGTTTTCATAAGGTCCCCCCGAGGGGTTTTTGGAATTGGATATCTAAGACACGCTTCGGTGGCCACGTGGTCTAACGCATGACTCTTGCAGTAGGCTAGACTGTCGATGACGGGGAGATCTTGTTGTCGTAAGTACTAAGGTTTTTTTCCGAAATGGTTTTCCACTCTCCCTCCACGCAAATGCGGGTACACTCCCCATTAATATAACCTTCTTAATCCCTAAAACCCTAAACCATTAGCGTAGTTTGTTTAAAAGCGTATAACCTGAACGGGTAGTAAGACGCGGTGCTTAAAAAAGAAAGATATATGCAAGCCTAAAATTAAGGGTAGTATATTGAAGAGCAAAAAGAGAAAAATCGATTTTCTCAAAATCCGCTCTAACGATTTTGATTAAATGTTAAAACTTGACACAGTTTAACATTACAGACAAAATAGCGATTTTTATTTATCCGTGAAAATGACATTGAGGGTACAATACTTAAGCAAAAATTTGCTATTTTGATCACATCTCTGTAACTATTTGAGATACGAAATAACTTAACATTGTAAATATTTAGTTCTATTATATATAACACTCTTTTGTTTGAAATATATTTTTATAAAATCAATAGTTTCTGAGTTACAAGCAAATATTTTGTTTTATTCAAGTCTTTGAAAATGAAATAGATTGCTATGCTCTTTGGTGGACAAAGATGTTCCTCTTTTATTAATAATTTGTAACATTTTATATTATTACATTCATGCTATTTGGTGGAGTGTTTCTGCAACAGTGTATATTATTTCGTCTCACAAACTTAAAAGAGTTTTTAGTTAATATCTCTATTTTAAGATTAAAGAGAGTGAAAGTCTATGCGGTGCTTAGTACCATTTATTTATTATTATTACTAATTATTATTTTCAACATACAAGATTTTAGCGACCAAATCTAAGGGATAGGTACAGTCTAATTTTCATAGAAATACCCTTTTATAAAATAGAATACAAACATAGTTTATTGCAGCCAACATTGATAACATTTTATTAGCTCTCGTGGAGGAACACGACCATGCCATTTATATACTAATATACTATACGGTATACGAGTACATGATACTAGTAAAATGGGGAACGGTCAAGTTCCTCCACTAGAGTTTGGGGGGGAAATAGTCGAGTTCCTCCACAAGGTTAAGGAGGAAGAGGGAAAGAGGGTTGAGTTCCTCCACTAGGATTGGGGAAGAGTCAAGTTCCTCCACTAGGGTTGAGGAAAAGGGTCGAATTATTCCACTAGGGTTTGGGGAAAGGGTCTAATTCCTCCACTAGGGTTGGGGGAAAGGGTCAAGTTCCTCCACTAGGGTTGGGGGAAGAGTCAAATTCCTTCACAAGGGTTGGGTGAAGACTCGAGTTCCTTCACTAGGGTTGGGGATTAAGGTTGAGTTCCTACACTAGAGTTGAAGGAATAGGGTCGAATTCATCCATTAGGATTAGGGGAATAGGGTCGAATTCCTCCACTAAGGTTGGGGGAAGAGTTGAATTCCTCAACTAGGGTTGGGGGAATAGGGTCGAATTCCTTCAGTTCCTCCACTAGGGTTCGGGGACGAGTCGAATTCCTCCACTAGGGTTGGGGTAAGAGTCGAGATCCTCCACTAGGGTTGGGGGAATAGGGTCATATTCTTCCCCTAGGGTTGAGGGGAAAGGGTTGAATTCCTCCACCCTCCACCAGGATTGTGGGGGAAGAGTCGAGTTCCTCCACTAGGGTTTGGGTGAAGAAGATCAAGTCCCTCAACTCAGGAGTTGGTCAACTTCCTCCACGACAACTTAAAGAGGCGTTACTTTGTCCAAGTGCAGTAGCTTAATTCAAACCTAACTTTCATTCCTTCCATAATTTATAAATACAACTATGGTTCCTACCCAATCAAACCTAACCTAACCTTTCATTCATTGATTAATATTTGGTTAATGATATGAAAACCATTTAAGAAAATAGTGATAAAAATATATTTATTATGATACACACTTAGCTTTCAAACATGCCATAGTGTATAGTCATATAATTATGGCTCTTACCCAACCTAACTTAACCTAACCTTTCATGAGTTTATGAATTGTGTTCTTATTTAACTTTGTAAGCGAATCTCCTCCTGTTCCTGTGGACTTCCATGCAACATAGAGGGAAGGGGGTTAATCCTCGATCCTACTGACCCCCATAAAAGTGGAGTAACTAGCTTATTGCACGCAGAATACTTACAATTGCTTACTTGGGATGTTGTGGAGGAACTAGGACTACTTATAATTCCTTCCTTTGGGTTTCGTGGAGGAGTTAGGACTACTTATATATTTTTACTTGGGGTGTTGGGGAGGAACTAGGACTACTTATAATTCCTTCCTTGGGGTTTCGTGGAGGAGCTAGGACTACTTATAATTCCTTCCTTGGGGTGTTGTGGAGGAACTAGGACTACTAATAATTCCTTCCTTGGGGTTTCGTGTGGAGGAGATAGAACTACTTATTCCTTCCATGGGGTTTCGTGGAGGAGCTAGGACTACTTACAATTCCTTTCTTGGGGTTTCGTGAAGGAGCTAGGACTACTTACAATTCCTTTCTTGGGGTTTCGTGAAGGAGCTAGGACTACTTATTCCTTGTTTGGGGTGTTGTGGAGGAACTAGGACTACATGTAATTCCTTCCTTGGGGTGTTGTGAAGGAGCTAGGACTACTTATAATTCCTTCCTTGGGGTGTTGTGGAGGAGCTCGACATACCCGGTATGTAAATAGTAATTATTTTTTCAGTATTTTGTTTTGCACCGCGTCTTACTACCCGTCTGAGATATCCACATATTTACACTAATGTGGTAGGGATGAAATATGTTGACGGAAAATTGAGTTAATATACATTTTTATAGTGTGAAAGTGGATAGACATTTACTTATATTAAACCCCCACCCCTCACTACAATTAATCAGCATTCGAACCCCAAGTCCCTGATCTACCCATCAACGCCAATATAGCCATTTATCAGAGTGAAGGCTAGGACCTATCGCCACTAATGCAGGTCACTGTGTCGCTATAAATAGAACAATGTCTTGGGCTGTCTTGATGCGAGAGTTACACGTAGTTGACAATGCTGCGGATAGATGTCGGGATAACTAGAACGTAAGGTTTCAGACAAAACCACCAGAGCGAAGCACTTACAATTATTCTGATCGGCTTTTTTTTATTTAAAAAAACTCGCACGAACCTTACCCAGCGAGTTTTAAAACTTTTCTTATACGTGTATGATTATGCACTTTATAAATAGATATTCCTAAACATTTTAAGTCCATAATGAGGTTTGCTTGTAAACATTTTGAACGATGGTCATATATTGAGGATAATTATTTATCTTTATCTTAGTTCCATTTCTTAGTTTGTTTTCTCTTAATCTAAATTATATCCTTAAATAAACATTGCTTTCCTAGGTAACCCTTAAATAAGTATTTTTAAATACCTTAACTACAAGAGCCAAGAGTTTAGGCAAACTTCTAGAAATAAACACTATATGAGTCGTCAGTCACTACGTTCCAATGTATACATTGGCGTTGCATTTTAAACGTCCCTCCCTACAGACTACAGACGAAAACTTTAATTTAAAATTTTATTTTTTTGCTTCTCGAACATCGAACCTAACGAAGTCCAGCTGTACATTTAAATAACTCCACTATGTCATTAGTCTGACCCCTTATATAAGAGTCTAGGGGTGTGCGAAGCTTCGAAAATTTCGAAGTCGAAGCGAATATTAATTAGCTTCGACTTCGACTTCGGCAAACAAAATTTACTTCGAAAAATTCGAAGCTTCGGTAAAAAAATATAAGTATTTTCAATTTTTACCATTCTGAGCTGTTATTCTAATAAATTATATTCATGTTTACCACACACAATTCACAATTTAATTCAAATACAAACTTTGAATTATAGAATGATTATTAATATATATAGGGCGCAAGCTTCTAATACAAATTATTTTCATTTGTTTACCTTTCGAAAGTTCAAAGTTGGGCCCCGTCGATTTATAGGTTAAATATCGATTAGTTCGATATTTTTGAATATCTATGTATTGACACAAAAGGACGACTAGTTGATTGTGACTCTTGACATAATTATTTTCCCTCAATATTTCTACTGAGATTAGTGACCACTTTTAATAAATGCTGAACACACTATTTTTGTTAAAAAAAATAATGTTTCGGTAAGTATTTTTTTCTTATTCTCGCTTGGTAAATAACTTGTAAATTTTAAATAGTGTGTTTTGATGAAATATTGAATAACTATCGATAGTTAAACAAGTTCAATAATCGATTATATTCAATGCCACACGGCCTGCTTGATTCACAAATTAAATACGTTCAGCTATCTTCACCCCCACATGTCCTAAATTCACGTGATAAAGATTAAAAATAATATATATATATATATTTTTTAAAACAATATATAATTTTAAAATCATATTTTTGTTTTGAATTTTGCATAATTTTTTTCAATAATCTGAAATGAAATGAACTTCACGTGTATTTGCTCAACTCGACAGAAAATGTTACGACGCATGCGCCGAGAGATAAATTAAAAACTTGATAAAAAGTCGAAAAAATAATTTTGAGACAGAATAAAAGTAAACATATTTACCCTTTACTGAATAAATTTTGTTTCAATTTTAAATTATACTTTTTTAAATTAAATATTAAATAATTTATTTATATTAACCTAAAAACTTGAATGGAAAATTCGATGACTTTATGTTGGTTACATTTGACTTTGAAACTATATTGACAAAAAACGTATTTACTAAACAGTTTCATAATTCATGTTTAATTCTCTGCTGCTATACTTTGTTTTTTATTAACTTCTTAATAGTTTTGGCTAGGCCTACGAAAATGTCCGAAACAAAGAAAAATAAAAGTGAAATATGGGGATTTTTCACGAGAGCTTCTGATAAGAAAACTGCCCAGTGTAATATATGCCTGAAAAAATACAAGACGCCAACAGGTGACTTAATTGCTATAAAAGACGTGTTCCTTTTTAAAACAATGTATATTTTTCTCGTAATACCAAAAGATTTACCTTTTTTTTTAAATTTAAATAAAAATAACTACGATAACTTATTTAGCGCATGTGTTGCAGTTTATTTACATTTTATTTTAATGTGTTAGATTGAACAGTAATATTGGATTTTACAAATTACTTCTTTAATTTCTCAAGTTTAAATTTGCTTCAATGCTAGGACTAAATAATCATTTTAATGCATTCAACCCTAATATTTTTACTATTGGATTAAAATATAACTTAGATTCTTGATTTCAGATTTTTAATTTTTAAAATCCTCTATTGCAGGCACAACAAAAACACTTTCAAACCATCTAGAGACGCATCCATCTCATTTCAATGAATTTAAAAGAGCAAAAGGCAATAAAATTGATTCTACCACAGCTCCTAAAAAAGACACACTAGTTCAGTCAACAATTCAAGGTGCCTTTCAGAAAGGTTTGATCATGCAGCCTACCAACCCAGTAGCACACAAAATTACAAAGCAGATTGCAAAAATGTTGGCAATGAGTCTTTTGCCATACGAGTTTGTGGAGGAAGAAGGCTTCATCAACTTAATGAAACATGTAGTGCCAAACTACAAAGTTCCTTGCCGCACTACATTTTCACGAAACTATGTGCCAGCACTATATGATGAGACAAAACAAGATTTAAAATGTCAACTTATTAATGATTTACCCCAACTTTTTGCTTTGTCGCTTACCTCAGATGGATGGACATCACGTGCACATGACAGTTACATAAGTCTGACGTGTCATTATTTAAAACCAAACTTTGAGTACAAGTCATTTACAATGAACACTGTACTACTTAATGAATCACACACAGCTGTGAACATCAGAGCTACACTGCAAGAGGCTATATGTGAATGGGGCATTGCTTTAAATGAAGATACACTTCCAATATATTGTGTCAGCGATAATGCTCCAAATTTTCGTTCTGCAGTTAATTCCCTGTTTATTTCTATTCCATGTTTTGCCCATTCCCTACAATTAGCTATCCATGATGCCAAAGCAGAATGTCCTGGGGTTTGTACGCTTTTGACAAAAGCAAAAGCAATTGTGGGTCATTATAGTCGTAGTCCATCCGCAAGAAAAAGATTACATTCTGTAATGGAAGAGATGGGACTACCAGTACTCGAGTTGATTCAGTTTGTGGATACAAGGTGGTCCAGCGAGTATAACATGCTTTCTCGACTACATGCTGTTAGGAAAGCTGTTGGAGCTGAACTTGCCAATTCAGAAAATAACATCGAGGTCCTGACCGCAGTTGAATGGAAGCAAGCGGCAGGCATTGTAGAGGTTCTTGGGCCACTAGCTGACGCCACCAAGGAGATCAGTGGGGACAGTTATCCAACCTCTTCAATGGTTATACCCATCCTTCATTGCCTCAAATCCCATCTAAATGTTTTTATCACCAGCAAGAAGGATGGTGTAATGTTCGCAAGAAGTTTAGATAAGGCTTTGAAATCTCGCTTTAGTTTCTACGATTCAGATCCTATTTTCTGCCCATCCATGCTATGCGACCCAAGATTTAGAGGTGTCTTGATTGATGATATGGTGGCAGTAAACACGCTAGCAATTGAAGTTAAGAAGTTGAGTGACAAGTCATCTTTAGAGCCTAACGTAAGAGACGAACAACCCTCGTGCTCCTCTTCTAGTTCTGGACTATGGTCAAGTTTTGATTCCATACCAAATACCACCCAACCGGCAATAGACAACAATAGTGAAGTGAAGGAATACCTAAATGAACCACGAGTGCCTAGATCAACAAACCCCTATATCTGGTGGAGGGAAGAGGGTTGTCGAAAATACCCTAATGTCTCCAAGGTAGCCCTCAAATACCTGGGAATACCTGCTACAAGTGTGTGTAGTGAAAGGGTCTTTTCTAGTTCAGGAAACATTGTAACTGCCAGACGAGAATCGTTGACTCCTATTCATGTCGAGGAATTAACATTCCTTCAAAATAACTTGAAGAAAAAGTGACACTACTAACTAACTGCCTGTGTAAATATTTTCTTATAATGTTTGTTTTTATTTTAACTTATAAAAGCGGTTTGATTTTGATATAATTTATCCTAATATGCGTTCTTTTTAAAAAAATAAGTTATAACATAACCTGCCCTGAAGTGAATATTTTTAGAAGTTTAATTGCAAATCAAATGTAGGATAATATCATTGCATGTCACTGACCTGTGTAAATATTTTCTTAGCATATGATTTAACCTAATATAGTCTATACCTATATTGTTTAGTAAATTATAATTGTTTATTTACGTGCCCAAGTAAATGTTTTTTTAGTAGGTCTACATATTTTTTTAAAGGGTAAATGTCTTATTGTGTATTATTACATAATTAGGCTTAATTATAATGTTTTATTAAAGTTAGATAAAATGTATCAATTTAATAGCATTTGAACTAAATATAAATATATTAAGGCTAAAAATACCCAAGTTTTTTTTTGAAAAATAATTTGTTTTCAGAGCTATTATTAGTTGTTTAAATTTTATTCGACCTTCGATTCGACTTCGAGAATATTCTCAAATATTCGCTTCGACTTCGCTTCGAACTGAAAAAACTGGCTTCGCACACCCCTATATAAGACAGAGACTTTTCAATAGTGGGAACTTATCTGTCATGTCAGGGTTTGCCATCCACTTGTCTGGTGAATACCTTTCTTGAAGCTCCTCTAAGGACCCATCTACAGAGTCCGTAAGCTCCACATACTTATAGTCCTAAAGTCTTTGGAAATGTAAATCGCGTCTACACAGTCCGTATCCGTAATCACGTGACCGTGCCAACCAATGAGAAAGCTGGAAACAACGTCAAATTAAACTTTTCGAAAGAAAATTTTCTAGTGCTAATAATAAGCAGACGATATCCCGGTTTAACCATTATTAACACATTATTAACACAGATTAGGCTACATCTGAAATGTAGGTTAAGTGCAATCACAAATAATATATTTAAAACATGAGCTAGTTAGTGTAATTGCTATGACAATGCCATTGGTGTTTTCATTTCAATGCGCGCGCACGCTTACTTTGCTGTGATTGGTAGTCCTTAGCAGTCCCTATCGACTAGTCCTTACTCCTTAGAACGTTAAAGTTGAGTCAACTTCTACGGAGTGATAAGGACTAAGAAATTAAGGATATTTAATCTCTTAGTGTGAAGTCGATATCTTACGGACTACTACGTACCTTGCGGATACGAAGTCTGTATATGTGACTTAACCCATCATGGTTGTGTCCTTCGAGCGTAGCTATGCACATTACATGCGCAATGGGCAGTTTAGGGACCGACTGTACAATGTTCCATAGAAATACTTGGAGAACAAGGCAAACTGCGCATGCGCAACCACTTTCTCTAAGTTGTTGAAGAGTCCTGGAGTCCTCCACAACCTCGTGTTTGTGATTTCCAATATGTGCATGCATGATTTATCCACTTCCTCTACGTTTGCGAATTGTCCTGCAGTATGTCACATTCCTGTGTTTTAGTGTATTTGTGATTTACATAATCATGACAGAAGAGACTGAAGTAGACTCTGTGTCATAAACTGTATGAGACCAAAACTCGCGTTTTCTCACAGCCTCTTCTTCTTCTTCTTCGATTAAAATAAGACAAAGGGTAGACGAGATAACCAAATCTACGTCTTCTGCAAAACAATCCCAACTTTGTGCAGTTTGTGCTAAATCGGAACTATTTGTTAAATAATAAGAGCTAAGGGTTTCATTGCTTAGTATGTAATAACCTTATTACTAGTGTTGTTACTCTGTGGCTAGGAACTCTAACATTGTTCTAACTGCAATTGTTTAGATAAGCCTTTATGATTATTGAACCAATTTGACTTGGTTTGGTTTCCTGAAACAGCTTTGGGTTTATATAAATAGTCCTCCTTACCATGAATTGTACGGTGTACCACACATACTTCCTAGCTCCTTTATCTCAATAATATTTATAACTCGTAAGGCATGTGAGAGGAATTAATATACATTGTTATTGAAATATGATGGTAAAAAATGAACATCATATTTAACCTAAGAGCATATTTATGGCCTAGAAGGAAAATCTCATATCTCAAAAACAAAATTTAAATTAATATATTGGATTATAAGATGTAAAACCTTGTATCTCACATGACTTTTACAGGATTTATGTGAAAAAAATTGCTGTTGCTGCCTAGCACCAGTAAATAAAACCTCGTATCAATTTGGGCTATTCAACAACTTATCTCAGTCAGTAGCTTGCGGGTTCGATTCCAGGCATAGCTGAAAAATTTTTCATTGGGGAAATGTGAGTTTACACTTTCACATTGATAAATTAACGGCAGGGGATTGGATGTTGTGCCTGCCCTAGTCTTGAGCTAGATTATAAGACATATGAAACTACGTCAGGCCTAGCAAGCCAGTAGTGGAAAATATATGGATTGAATAAAAAACTGACCCACAGGCTGGAAACAGTAATGGATGTAAAATATATTTGGACTGTTTATTAAGTGTGAAGGTGACCTGGCGGTCTAGGGGTAAGGTGTCAGGCTTCTGCGCTGAGGGTCCGGGGTTCAATCCTCGGTCCCGGCACAGATTTATCTGATTGCCAAACCCTTCCTTCACCTCTGACAAGACGTGTATTAATCACAACTTGTGAATGTGTGGAGTGCCAGGCCTCCACCGTGGTTCGGATCTCACGTTAAACTGTAGGTCCTCCATTTCATCCCACAATCACCCTACCATTACACATTAGCG